>APFE030458605.1:249042-294720 GCA_000404065.3 Pinus taeda
CTGAAGTGGCCGCGTTGGCTCAGGCCGTGGACTGTTTCCCTCTTTGAGGGTTTTAACCACGTCAAAAATACTGGTGTATTGATCTGTAATCTGTTTGTGAGCGGTGTCCTTTGGTGTTCTGCCTAAGGAACTTACCCTGTAAATTCCTACAGCATGACTCTTAGAGAAGTGTTTTCAGGAACCATATATTTTGGTGTTGGGTATCCCAAATATTTCAACCAGAGATTCCCCTTTGTATTCATTACTGAGCTACTAAATCAAACATTTGCATATTTTGGCTTGAAATATGTAGTATATGATGAGAAAGACTCGTTATGAGAAGAAAAAAGGGTTTGAAAATCGAGGCCAGATATAGTTAGATTGCTCCTTATAATTATGGATTTATCACGCATTATTATTTAATATTGTTTTGCGGAATTTATCAGTGACAAGAAGGAAAAAAATAATGGCCAATACACATGAGGGTTGGGGTCCAATAACAAACTATGGGTGAATTTCTTTCATTATGAGATTAGGTTCTCCAACATGGTCCACCTATCTCAGATAGAATAATAGGTATAGGTTTCCAAGATGAAATTTGCAAATCCAATTCCCCATGAAATGCAATATGTCATGTGGTTTCTCTTGCATGTAGGGAGCATTAAGGCTTGGACTCTAATGATAGGTGTATCCATTAGAGGTGTTCCTCTGTCCATGCACATATTAGGACCACTTGTTGCATGTACTTACTCTCCCCTCCTATTTTGATGACAAGATCATGATGGGAGGATAAACCAAACAATTATGCACTCTCCCCTTTGTACATGTTGAACAAATGATAATGAATGGGAAAAATTACAATGTTAGGGCATAACATATTTTGTTCTTTACTTTTGTTGTGGTTTTGAAAAAAAAAAATTTTATTGGGTTGCAAAAAAAAAACTAAGGATGAATGATATATCGGAGGCAAAGGAAAGCAAGATTTGATTGGAAGTTGCAATGCTCGCTTAGAATAAAGGAGAGCTAGCAAAATGCAAGCAAGAGGTTGAAGATGGAATGTGGCCTCTTCGATTGTAGCTGACACGAGGGAATCCCTATGATGATTGGTCTCAATCAATGTTTAGTGTGCTCCAATAATAGCGGTGGAAAATAAAATGAATGAAGAATGCCTTCGATCGCCATATTACATAAATTAAAATAAAATAAAATTTGACCTTTTCCTTGCCCCTTTAAACCTTTTTTCTAAATCTAAAAAAAGGTCCTTCTATTGCATAATATTTAAAAGATAAAAAAAGAGTACACCACTCCTAAAGGAGGGCTACCGTTTGGGAAACCAAGAAATATAGCATGATTATATAGAGTTTTACTATTTCTATGCCCTGCCAGCTAATGTTATGTTTATCAAAAAGGAGAGTTTGAGAGCTAATTCCTAATGAATAGACATAACTAGAAGGAAACTAAATAGAAACATATTCAAATAATAGAGGTTGGGGGTGTTTCCACCAAATTAGCTTTTATTGTTATATACTCCTTTGCACAAGCTTCGAATTGTTGTTTTCCTTCCACTTCAGGTTGTTTAGTCATTGGTTCAGGATCCTCCAAGATGACAATGGCGTTGTTGTGGATCCCTCCTAATCCACAGGAACCTTCCACCTCCTCCGCCTTGTGAGCTCCACCATCGACTTGCATGACAAATATGCCAACTCCAAACAACCCTTTACGAAATCCTTGAATTGGCCTTCAATGATGTGAATCAAGTGTTTGATATTTTGTCATTCTCATCACTATGGTGATATTGCTTAAGCTACCATGGCCTTCATTAACCATTAATTTTTTGTCAATCAAAAGCACCTGGTCTCCTAGGTTGATGAAATTACCCAAATCATGTATTGAGCCTTCCACCTTGGTGAGCAATTTGACATTTGAGATACCTTGTCTCTTCATTTTGACTTCCTCCCCCATCTCATCTATCACAGCTTTGGCTGTCGTAGGGAACCCATGGAGAAATTTGCTTTAGGCCCTTCTCGCATCCTACTCAACTTTGGTTACCTTCTACGAGCTTGAGGCCTCTTGTCTCACCTTCTAACAAACCTGATTGTGGCAAGTTTTTCCACGAACACTTGACCTCTCTCCGGTGCCATTGAAATTGATACTAAAAGCCAAACCCATTCGCTTCCTCCTACCTCTTTACATCCACTACCATATATGTTCCTACTCCCTAATTCCAAAGGAATCCTTAGCCAGGCCATATACCTAATAAATCTAGGAAAGGGAGTGGAAGAGAGGATGTGCAAAGAGATAATTTTGGAGAGCTTGTCCCACACAGACTCAACCAACCAAAAATTCCAAAGGGAGAGCGCCTAACCACTTGTTGTGGACTACCTTTTCACTCCTTTATCCTTACCTCCACCTTGTCTATATGCCCAACAAATTTGATAACCTCATTTCGGATAGAGAATTGGCAATTAATCTCTCCAACATTCCCAACATACTACCACCCTAACGCATCCATCCTAGTTTTACATGTGCCAACCTTCCATCCATGTACTTGATGATGTTCAAGGAGTCTAGTACATGGATTTATCCTTTCTAACGTCATTGGGCTATTTTGAAATATCTACAACTCATCCCACTCGTGTAGGTACTAACTATCTACCATCACAGTTGTGGGTGTGTAATGGGGGGGTTGTGCCACCCTTCTTCATCCCTTAAGCATTCTAACTTTTCCATTTATTGATTCGTATTCATGTTCCAAGACAAATAGC
This sequence comes from Pinus taeda, assembly GCA_000404065.3. Taxonomy (NCBI): domain Eukaryota; kingdom Viridiplantae; phylum Streptophyta; class Pinopsida; order Pinales; family Pinaceae; genus Pinus; species Pinus taeda. Next base: position 251,787 of record APFE030458605.1, read on the forward strand.
TACTACCATCCATCAATGACACATGTTGTTCACCACATGTCCCATCTTTCCTTTGAACCAACATCCTATACAGGGCCTACCCCTTTTACTCATTTTAAAGAGCCACTTAGTACTCTTCAAACATGGAGAAACTTTAAACTATTGTGGTTTTCCATGATCTTATAAGTTTTCACTTGGTACAACACATCACATCATGAAAAAAATACCTTTTAAATTTGGCAATGATATTATTGTATCAACTCTTTGAATTTTCCCTTTTTTACCCTATGATATGTTACATGAAGAGAATGTTTCTTGGTTGTCTTATGTCACATTGACAAAAAGTTTCCCTTGATATGTTACATGAAGAAGAATTTTGATCTTGAAAAACATCAAACCTTTCATCTTGCAATATATTGTAATGAATAAAACATTTCAAGGTTGTGATACATTCCACAAAGAAAAATTTCCAAGTTGCAAAGTATCACAACTTCGAAGAGTTTCACAAAGTTGCAAATTTTAGTTTTCCTTTTCTTGAGAAGTGTATTACATCTCAGGCATGTAAATTTTGCAACTTTGCACTATATCGCAACGAAAATTTTTGTTACAACATGTAGAAAATCTAGAAACTTGTCAAAGGTGTGACAAAGCGTAGTCTGAAAAAAAAATTATAAAATTTGTGATGCAATGTACTTAAAGAATTTGATTAATGAATGTTAACTTAAAATATGAAAGAGTAGTTGGATTCACAATTATACTGAGAGGGGAGGGGATGTGAATCATTATATTATAATTTTTACTTATATAAAACATTCAAGCACCATAAAACATCAAATACATAAGCAAAACATAAAACACAACATATATGTAGAAACTCTTCTAGGAGAAAACTACAAAACATTTTTTAATTGATAGTTGTTTGGAGGCACCAACCTATTTTTACATTATTTGTAGGCACCAACCTACAGGAGACACCAATCCCCTCAATCTATCAAAATTCTGGCACCAACTAACAAGGGACACCAATCCCCTTAATTTCTCAAATTTGTAGGCACCAACCTATAGGAGACACCAATCCCCCTTTTTTCTCAAATTTGTAGGCACAAACCTACAGGAGACACCAATCGTCTTTGCTGATTTTTAGGAACCAACCTACAATAGACACCAATCGCCTTTGAATTCTGATTTGTAATATTTTCTTCGCAGGTCCACTTTGTTCTTTTGAATTTTTCAATCACCTCATCCATATTCACAAATGCTTTGAACCACATGCTTCCTTCAAATGCCAACTTATTCAGTTACATGCTTATGCTATTTGTCCTTTTGAAACTACATACTTCGTTAATTGAATATGTTTAGTTACTTCACATTTGAAAATTATGTTTAACCAAAGTGATACTTTATAATTTGTCACTTCCTTCAAGACTTGATTATAATTGGTGCTTCCTTCGGCCCAACTTTTAAGATTTTGTTTACAAGGTGAATCATTTATGCCATCTATAATAGTACTATAGTCTCGGTGCTTCCAATTATGCCTCTAAGTTGTGTTCGAGCACTTATACTACCGATGCATCAACTTTATAATGCCTTAATACACAGGCATTCCCTTCAGTCCAACCTTTCAAACTCGGCACCTATACTTACAACCCAGCATTATGCAAGATCTTACCACTCTTTGAACTCTTGGTGCTTCCTTCAAACCAACTTGCCAAATATGCAGCACATATATTCCTTGGCACCACTTGCTATACCCATATAACAAGTGACAAACCTTTTAATTACCTTTCTAATAAGTCAGAAAGACAACCAAACATGTGTGCATTTAATGTCAATCGAGGTTTGTATGGAACTTGAGAATTGTGGTGCATTATATATGCTAGTACAATATGTAGTTGTAGTATTTTAAATGAATGCTATTGTGTAAGATATTAACATGCTTTCACAAGTCACCAAGAAAAATCCACACCACACTTGCAATCAAAACCACTCTTGCAGGAAAGAAAAGAGCACACTTCTAGGAAATTAAACACGCTTGCAGGAAAGTAACATACTTGCAAAAAATTAAACATATTCGTAGTAAAGGGTGACTTGTTCAAGGGTTTTAAATGGCCTTGAATTATGTAACAGGAATACACATGAAATGCAATGGCTAACAAATTTATAATAAATCACAAGTTGTAAGGGATTCAAACCACATTATGCTATAAAGAATCACACCATGAAGATAATTGCAATTTCTGAAAAATAAGGTAAAGCAAAAATGAAAATAGAGTAATTAGTTAAGTCTGCAAAACATAGCACTATAATGTTAATTACAAAGTCGTAGCAATGTGGGTTGCTTCATTAAACTGAACAGTGAGCTACAACTCTAGTTGCACATGAATTTCAACAATAATCAAATTATGTGTTACAATTGTAAGAGTTGCAGCTATGTATACTATCAAGATTTGCAGCAATATGTAATTCACAAAATTAAATGTTAGAATTGTAGCATTGTGTAAATAACAAAATTAGATATCAAAGCTGTAGTAGAATGATAAACAAAGAAATTACTAGAAATAAAAGAATGCAAATAAAACTATAGCTACACTACAATGTTACAGATAGTACTTGAGTAAGGGGGGAGCTACCTCCTTAAACGAGACACTGGTTAAAGGAATAGCAACGCACTAGCCAATCAACACACCATCAATTCGAATTGGAAAGGTAAAAGAAATTATATTCCAAAAATTAGATTACATTTACAAACTAGCTAAGTCTCTCCAAATTATAGATTTTAGACTCTAGTTGATTATTCTATTTATCTCTTATTGTTCTACTTATACAAATGTTTAAACTAAATCAAGAGTTCAATGGAAAATCATAAAAATCTTATTGTTCCATCCAATTACAATAAACTCTTCAAAAGATAGAAAATTGGGCAAATGTTGACTTGATCCACCGTGCAACAAGTGGAAGTTGAGTCATGATTTCCTTGTGGAGTGACCAATTATCCTTGTCACTTGATCCATCGTGCAACAAGTGGAAGTTGAGTCATGATTTCCTTGTGGAGTGACCAATTATCCTTGTCACTTTCCTTCATTAAGAGATTGACTTGTTGATTGATCTGGGAAATTTGTTGGTGACAGTTGTGCAACTCAAATGACACATTGTACTAGTTTTCCAAACTTGCAAATCTTTCCCAAATGATCAATTGATTGAGAGTTGCAACAAAAACTTCTGGTATGAGTCATAGCAATGACACTTAGGTGAGTTTTAGAAACGAGGAGTCATAGCACGAGTGTCAACACCCTAGAGTCACAGCACAAGTGTCACCACCTTGGAGTCACAACACAATTGTTAACACCTCGAATTCGCAGCACGAGTGGCAACACCTCGAAGTCATAGCACTTTGAAATTGCAGCGATGTGCTAGAACAATGAGTCACATCACCCAATGACAAGCAGTTGCAACATCTAGCAACCAAGAGTTGCAACCAGGAGCTACAACAACTATCCATGGTGAGTTGTAGCACGTGTCCTACTCATGTCAAAAGGTACCTATGTAACTCTGTCTCTTGAATACCATTGGTTAGCATAGAAATGTGTTTATCTCCTTAAACATATAAGACTAAGAATTAAAGTGGAATATTAAAAAGATAATTGTACCTTGACCAAAATGGATTTATATGGCCAAAAGGTTGTTGGCATGAGGTGAAAATGGGAAAAGAATGTGTAAAACATGTTAAAAAGATTCCAAATTGGGTGTTTGTCAACAAGACAGATGTTATTATACTGGTAACTCAGCGGAATCGCCAAAATTCATTTACACTAAAAATGCTTATAAAACTAAGATTCCAAATTGGGTGTTTATCAAGTAGTCAACAAGTCTGGTCTTATTATACTGGTAACTCAACGAAATCCCCAAAATTCATTTACACTAAAATGCTTACAAAACTTGACTTTTCGAGGACCTTTTGACAAGAACCTATTATGTTAAGAGTCGACAAATTTGTTTTTATCCAAAACTATTCGCTGATGGATACTGGGCGCTAGAGAGATGAACCTCAAATTGGGACATTTATAACAGAATATCGGAAAACACCTGAAAAAATTTAACACAACAAAACTTGCAACACACATATTTCTAAATACGACGGAAGACGAGAAATTTGTTTAACAGTAATCATCAAACTTTTTGTCTATCAAGCATGTCAGTTGATAGATATCGGAGTATTGAAAGATCAGGAGCACTAGAAACACAATGCACTAGAAACCTCTAGTATGTTGAGGTTCTGATATAATGGGCAACACAAGATGGAAAAATTATTGTTACTTGGGCTCGTTAACTAACAGCACCATGATATCGAGATATCCGAGAATCCCATGAACTTGTGCATTTGTCAATATGTCGATATGTTGTTGGGTTATGCCCTCGGCTACTATAAATAAGCACCTTTGTGACGAAAACCTATATATACTGGAATACCATGAAACCATGAATCATGCACCTTTTCATTAAAACACCAATATGGTGATATGTTGAGGGTGCTTATCCCTCAAGAGCTAAACCTTAAACACCTTATGACTAGGCGATATGATCGAGAGCTAATTATATCGAGATATTGGTAAATTTGTAGAAGATTGCCTTTGTAAAAACCCTGTTATGTTGAAAGTCCAATAGACGAGCCGCCAACTACTTGTGATTTTCATGTTTCGTTTACTAACGACGAAGGTTTAAAGACTTTAGTTTTCTGGGGCTTTCATATTATGACAAAATTTTGAGGTTCCTTCATATCTTCCTCTTTCTTCCCATCATGCTCCCACTTTAGATCACAACTTTGGATCTCCCCTGTATTTGACATCAATGACAATATTATTTAACAATCTCTTTGTTTATCATTGATGGAAACCATCAGATGAATTTGGCAAAGTGTTGAGGAACTCCTCCTAACTACTAACTCTTTATGTCTGCAACTTCTCCTCTTCACTACAGCTTCTTCATTTAAACCTCCCCTTATCTGTGATTCTTCTTTTATCTATGTTTCTCCCCCTCTTACATTAATGGAAAAGTTGTGTTCCCCTTGAATTAATGTTTCTCCTCAAATTCAATTTTCCCCCCCTTTAAAAATTAGAAGCAAGAGATAGCTCCCCCTGAGCTTACACTTTAACATTTTGTATTTCCAGTTCCCTTTTCTACCTATCTTCCATAAAATTCCTCGACAATGCATTTGAATGAACAATTGGTCGTTTTATTTCTTTTGCTTCTATTTGGTCTTCATTGATTACTTAAGTAATTATCAAAAACTATTTTTCTTACCAATTGTACTTCAACATCTACTTCATGCTCTTTACACATTTGTTGTTGGTTTACATCCTGCAAACTTTCCATTTCATCATTCTTCTCATGTAGCTCACTCTTTAAAGCTTACACCCGCTTGATATGATCTGGATTACTGCAATCTCTTACTTCTCCTCGTACTTTTCTTGTATTGATGAGACGAGAAAGATATCAATCCCATCTTTTGTCGTAGATATTAAAATGTCTCTTTGAGAAGGAATTTGGTAAATATATCTACAATCTACTCTTTAGTAGCAATGTGTTCTAGCTTAACAATCTGATTAAGTATATGTTCTCTGATGAAATTATGTTTGACATGAATATGTTTAGTCTTTGAATGCATAATAGGGTTCTTTGAGATATTGATTACACTTGTATTGTCACAAATAATTGATATTGGTTGATCATAATCTACTTCATCTAGGTAACTTAAGTGCAACATGCTACTATTACAATGTATTTTGCTTCAATTATGGATAGAGAGATTCAAGTTTATTTCTTACTCAACCATGATACCATACAATTTTCCAAAAAAAATGCTCCGCCACTAGTGCTTTTCTTATCACCAACACTTCCTGCCCAATCTATATCTATAAGCCAAAGTTCATAGTCCCCTTCAAATACCTGAAAAATATTTTCACTGCTTCCACATGTGTCTCCATTGGTGCAGATTGAAACATTTGAAGCAATCCTCCAGCTTGCATGATATCAGGCCTTGATGCTATCAAATACAATAAGTTGCCAATCATTAACCTCCACAAAGTTTGATTTGCATCTGGAGATTTATCATCTTTGCTTAATTTGCATCCTATGACCATGGGAAAGCTAACAAGTGCACACTTTTCCATTTCAAGTTTCTTCATCATCTCCTTAACATATTTGGTCTGAGAGATGAATATACCTTTACCTAGTTGAATAACCTGCGATCCTAAGAAGAAAGACAATTCTCCTAGCATGGATATCTCAATTTTTTCTATATTTCTATTGCAAACATTTGACTCGTTGTGTCAATATCACTTCCAAAGATGATATCGTCGACGTTGACAACAATGATCAACAAATTTTCATTATTTGTTTAGGTGTAAAGGTTTTTATCTATTTCTCATGTTTAAAATCCTTCTTGTCGTAAATATTTCAAGTCTTGAGTATGAGACCCTATGAGCTTTCTTTAGTCCATAAAGAGATTTCTTCAATCTGCATAAATAGTCTTCATTTTCTGACAACTAAAATCCCTCTAGTTATTAAACATACACTTCTTCTAAGTGTCCATCAAGAAAGTTGAATTGGCATCCATTTGATAAACTTTGAACTTTTTAAAACATGCAAATTCTAGGAACATTCTGATCACTTCAAGTCTAGCAACCGGAAAAAAGTTTCTTCAAAATCGACACCTTCCACTTTTGCATACTCTTTGCAAACCAATATAGCCTTATTCCTCAATACTTGTCCATCCTCATTCAATTTTCCCCTGAAGAGCCACTTGGTGCCAATTACATTCTTATCTTTTATTCTGGGCATGAGTTCCCATATCTCATTTTTCTTAATCTGATTTAGCTCTTCCTCCATACCATTGACCAAATGCTCGTCTTCATTGGCTTGTGAAAAATTATTGGGTTTTATTTTGGATAACAAAGCAAAGTTTGCATGCTTTGGTGTGCTTGTCAATCTCCTTCAAGTATGAACCCCTGAATATTTATTGCCAAAGATTTTATTTTCTAGGTGATTCTTTCGAACATATCTAGATGGAATCTTTGGATGTTGAAGTTCTAACTCCTCTAAATCTTCATTTTCTTGTTTCTTTTCTTTTTAGGGTAATGCTTCATTTATTCTTACATCAATGCTTTCTACTATTTTGTGTAGTCATTTGTTGTAGCATATGTAGCCCTTGCTTCTAAACGAATAACCAAGAAGGATTCATTCGTCTGCTCTAGAATCAAACTTCCCTAAACTGTATTCATTTCTCTTGATGTAGCATGTGCTTCCAAATATTTTGAGCTCTATTTAGGATGTAAATTGTTGCATTAACTGCTTCTCCCCAAAAGGTGTTTGGAAGGTTTGTTTCATTAAGCATTGTTCTTGCCTACATAGTTATATTATTTCTTTCAACAATGTCATTCTTTTGAGTCCTTGCTATTGAAAAATGTCTTATAATACCATGATTTTCACAAAATTCATTGAATCCATCAAAAGTAAACTCTTCCCATCTGTGAAATCTCAAGCACTTGATATTTAGAACAGTTTCATTCCCAACCAAGGATTTGAAGGTTTTTAACTTGTCAAATGCTTTAGATTTATCTTTAAGTAAAGTAACCCATGTAATTCTTATATAGTCATCAATTAGAAGCATAAAGTATCTCTCACATTTTAATGTTTGTGTTTTTGCAGTCCCACAAAAGTTTGTATGAACACATTCCAATGGCTTTCTTGACGAGTACTCCTTTATTTTAAAGTTGAATATGGTTTGCTTCCCATGCTAACATGGCTTGCAAATAATATCACCTGGTTTCGAAATGTTTGGCATATCTCTTGTTGCTTTTGTTTTGTTGAGTTTTACTAGATGGTCAAAATTGATATGACCCATCCTTCTATGCCATAACTAACTTTCATCCAATGTCCCCATACAATGTTATTCTTTAACTTAATCTAGGATATATACAATGCTTAAGGTCCTAGCTGCTTTTCCAGCACTCTTCCTAGTCTGGTTTTCCTTATTTCACATCCTTTAGAACGAAATGTGAGATCATATCCTTGATCACGCATCTGACTAACACTCAAAATATTGTGTTTTAAACCATTAACAAAAATAACATTTTGAGTTTTAGCCTTTCCATTACCAATACTAATTGTGCCCTTTCCCATTATTATAGCTAGTGCGTTATTTCCAAAAGTGACACCTCCTCCTTTGTCTTCATTCAAAGAGAAATTTTCTCTTATCTCCTATAATATGTTTTGAACACCCACTATCAATATACCATTGACTTCCCACTAACATATCCACATTCTTCATGTTTTTCTTGCTTTCTTTTCCAAACATGTTTGCATTCTTCTTGTTTTTCTTTCTTTCTTTTCCAAACCTTTGTGCATTCTTCTTGCTTGTTTTGCTTGGAGGCCTTATTCAGCTACTTCTACAATAACATGCTTTGTGCCTATAGTCATTACACTTGTAAAATTCAATATGATCTAAAATGGGGGAAAATGAGTTTTATCTTCTAAGACCACCTTCACAAGAACTTCTAGATTTGTTACTTACATAGCCATTCATTGAGGTCGTATGAGAACCTCTACTTCTATTTATCACATAGTCAATTCTTCTACAACCAATTTTCTTATCATCAATTTTATTACAAGCAAAGCAATAGCCAAAGAATAAATTTCGATATCTAAATGTGAAAGGCCTTCTTGCATAAATAATTTTTTTGACCCCTTTCTAATTGTCTTTGTGAGAAAGATCAAATCTATTATGATCCTTTACTCCACTTCTAGTGTTCTATGTATTTTTGATAGGGTCATGTGTATGTTGGTTCTTAATTTCTTTCTTGATGTTGCTTTTATTGTTGATAGAGCTTTTGAGCACGTCAGTGTAGATTTTCGGTTCTTCTTTGCATTTTCTTTCTCTAATTCTTTTCTCAAGGAAATGACCTCTACTTCTAGCTTCTCACAATTTCATTTTCTTTCAATTGACTCATCAGTATTTCCTATATATTCTTTGTCTCTTCTAGTTTTGTCTTCAGGAGGATATTGTTGCTTCATCGAAATCATGATATTTATTTTCATATTTATGTCTTAGTTCCTTCTTCCTCTTAATCTTTCCTCTAAGTCTAACTATTTCATCCAATTCATAGCAAGTTCTACCTCAAGATTTACTTCTCCATTAACATCTTCTTCCTATGAATATAATTTCTCTTTCTAGTTATTATTTTCTTGATCAACATTTTAAGCCCCCATGACCATGAATATTAATTCTTCTTTGTCATCATCAGATGCATGCCCATCACTCTTTTATGGTGAGCTATTATCTTCTTTGTAATATAATCTTTTCTTCTTGAGAGATCTTCCTTTTTATGTTTATGAAATTTACTTCTATTTTTATGTTATTTTCCATCATCATTGTCCTCCAATTTTGTATATGGACATTTAGTAGAAAAATGAGCTATTTTACCACAATTAAACATTTGAATGGAAGCTTACCTTTGTACTTACCTAAACTTTCTCACAAATTGAGCTTCTTCAACATTTGATTCATAGAGGAATGATCATGGTCCTTGTGTCCTTTTGTTTTCTTTGATGCTTTTTAGCTTGCTTCCTTTAATCCTAATTTCTCTTTCTTTGTTCTCATTTCATGTACAGCAAAGATTCCATGTAGTTCATCCATCTTCATATTTTCCAGATCTTTCATTTCTTCAATGGTTGGGATCTTTGCATTAAATATCAAGGGAAGAGATCTCAACACTTCCTAAACAATTATTGATTCCTCAATGTTTTCATCAGGTTCTCTAATAGTATTAACAATATCATCAATAGGAAGGAAGATGCCTGCAATATTATTTTCTTCATTCATCTTCAAAATCTCAAATTGTTTCGTATGAGTTTGAAGTTTCGCCCTTTTTACCTTTTGATCTCCTTCATAACTATTTTGAAGCTTCTCCCAATGTCTTTTGTAGACCCACACTGAATTACCTTAACAAACTCGAATTCTACAAGGCCACATAAAATAGCATTCATCCATTTTGCATTAATTACAAAGGCATTTTTACCATCTTGATTAGTTGGAGTTGTTAGAACTTTCTAACCATCCACAATAGATAGCCAAATGTCAACTCCAAGATACATCAAATAGGTCCTCATCCTTATCTTCTAGAAAGCATAATTGGTTCCATCAAATGGTGGGGATATGTTTGAGAAAGAACCATCTTAATTAGCCATTTGTCCCTTTGAAACCTTCCTTCCAAATTTTAGGTTTCTTTCAAAGGAGCCTGCTCTACTAATTATTGAATTCACAATTATACGGAAAGGAGGGGGCTGAACCAGTATAATACAAGTTTTACTTATTTAAAACACTCGAGCACCATAAAACATCAATCTCATAACCAAAACATGAAACACAACCTCTACTGCTTTGTAGGCACCAACCTACAAGAGACACCAATCCCCTTTGAAATTTGATCTATAATATTTTCTTCTCTGGTCCACTCAACTCTTCTAAATTTTTTCATTCACCTCGTCCACATTCACAAATGCTTTGAACCAAGTGCTTCCTTCAAATACCAACTTCAATTGCATGCTTCTATTATATGTCCTTTTGAAACTGAATACTTTGTTAACTGACTCTGTTCGGTTACTTCGCATTTGAAAATTGCACTTAAACAAAGTGATACCTTATAATTTGGCATTTTCTTCAACTAACGTTTATGATAGATGATTCCTTCAGGCCACCTTTCAAGACTCAATGTTTACAAGGCCAAGCACTTATGCCACCTACAATAGTAATATAGTCATAGTGCGTCCAACTATGCCCTTGAGTTGTGCCCAAGCACTTATACTACTAGCGCATCACCTTTATAATGCCTTAATATACATGCACTCCTTTCAATCCAACCTTTCAAGCTCGCTTAAACATGCAACCAAGCATTATGTAAGAGCTTACCATTCTTTGAACTCTTAACACATCCTTCAAACCAAATATTCAATGATTTAGCACATTTGTGCCTTAGCACCATTTCATATGCCCATATAACAAGTCTGGATGCTAATATATCGGTAACTCAGTGGAATCCCCAAAATTTATTTACACTAAAAATGATTACATAACTTGAATTTTCAAGGACCTTTTAACAGGAGCCTTTTCTGCTAGGAGTCAGCTAATTTCCTAATACTCGAAACTGTCAGCAAAAAAAATCGAGAGTTAGACAAATGAACCTCAAATTTGGCCTTTTATATTGGAATATCGAGAAACACCCAAAAGATTTAACAGTGAAAAAGCTTGCAAAACATGGATTTCTAAGTATGGAAGATGGAAAATTTATTTGACAATATTCGTCAAACTTTCTATCTATCAAACCTGTCAGTTGACAAATGTAGGGATATCAGATCATCGAGAACACTAGAAATACACTACACTAAAAACCTCCATTATGTTGAGGCTCTAGTATAATGGAAAACACAAGATGGAAAATGTGTTGTTATTCGGGCCCATTAACTAACGGCACTAGGATATTGGGATATCAGAGAATCCCATGAACTTGTGCATTTGTCGATATGTTAATATGACAAGGGATTAGGCCCTCAAGTGATATAACTAAGCATCTCTACAATCGAGGGTGTGATCAGGAGCTATATATACTAGAATAGCAAAAAAACACAAATCATGTGCCTTTTGATTAAAACGTTGAAATGGTGATATGCTGAGGGCACTAAGCCCTCGAGAGATGAACCTTAAGCACCTTGTGACCAAGGGTTATGACCAAGAGCTACTTATACTAGGATATCATTAAATTTGTAAAACATTTCCTCTATAAAATCCCTGATACATTGAGGGTCTGATAGACCAACCATTAACTACCTATGATTTTCACATTCTATTAATCAACGACAAAGGTTCAAAGACTTTGATTTCACTGAGATTTCACATTATAATGAAATTTTGAGGTTTCTTTAATAATTTTGAGGTTTCTTCAGATCTTCCCCATGCTTCTAGTCTCGCTCCCAACTTAGAATGTAAATTTGGATCTCCCCTGACTTTGACATAAATGAAAAAATTATTCAACAAAAACAATTAAAAATTTGATGGAATCCTTACGAATAGTTTGAGACTCACCTAAAGTGGAAATTTCTCTAAGTCATGATATGAAAATTGAAAAGACTAGTTTTTTGGTGTTCAAAGACAAAAATAAGCAGACCATCGTTTCTTTTCCTTTTTCGTGTGATAAAGACAAAGAAAAAAAGGTATGGAGAGTTATTGCTTCCTTAACATGTGCACATACAAAATTGGCAAACAAATATGTGAATGATATGAGAGCACCACAAAAAGCAAGGCACCTTAGTGTTATATTGTCCTCAAATAGATACAAAGCAGTAATGCGCTGAACCCAAAGTAGAGCAATAATGCATGAAGACAAAACTTGAGAAACAATGTGCCTAACTAAAAATAGAGCATCAGTGCACCCAAGTAAAGTGAACCATCATCCAAATCAAACAATATCAAACAAGCATTGATTGTCCAAAATAGACATGAAACACTTGTTGAGAATATTAAAAATTGTATATCAAATAGTTAACCAATCATTAACTTATTGTTAAAAAAATGATAATTTATTAATGATAATTTCTTTTTATTTATTATACAAATTTGTTGTGTATTTAGTAATTTCTATGACTATTTAGTGTTGATAAGAGAATACATAACAATTAAATATGAAAAACATATATTAAGAAAGTAATTGTACACAAATAGAGTTTTGATGTAAAATGATAGCATATTAACTTTTGTTTTGGATATTTGATAAAGTATTCAATAATTCTAAGTACTAATTGTTCTCGTTAGTTGTCCATGAGCCTTTGAAATATAGTTTTTATATTCTTCCATTAGCTTTGTGAAAGATTTATTTATCTAAATTTTATATTTTGTATATCTTTTTATTAAAAATAAATGAAATTACTTACAGAATATGGAACCTAGAATTAGATTTAGTGACATATGATAAAAGAAATTAGAAATAAATAGAGGTGCAAAAGTATGAAAATCTGAAATAATTTTAACAAAGCATTGAATTTTTTAATGCAATAGAGGTAATAAGGTAATCAATACAAAACCATGGTGAATGTGAAACCACTTAAGCCATTAACAAAACTAGTGACCCATCGTATATGAACCATTTGACAAACAACGCCCAAACCCACTCATCCGTTAGAGTTGAGATAACAAAAAAGGATCATCAATTACATCAATACAAGAGATTTTTAATATTGTTAACATCTCCCTATTGTGTGATTCAAGCCCCATTTCATCTCTTTGCGAATGGTTGTTGTTGAGGAATTTTTCATTTTTAACCCTCAAGTTTACTTTAGAAATCCATTGGGTTAATGATTCTCATATTTCTCAACTATCGTCCCCAAAATCTTCATCCTAAAATCAAACTTCAATGAAGATAACACAATATGTTGTTTTTTTTCCTCCATGGCATCCAATCCATCTTCTACAGAATCTTTGGTTTCCCCTCTTACTTTCTCAATTGCTTCCATTTGTAAGCCCAATAACCCCAAACATTACACTACTCTTCTCCTTGAATTTATCCGAAGTGCTATGTTGAGAAATCTAGGGCATCAAGTATTCGGTGATTTCTCTTCAATTAGTAACTTCTTGTGAGGGTTTTTTATTTCTTTAGATTAGGATCTTATTTTACTTAAGTTATTAGTGTTCTTATTCATCTAACAACTACCAATGCATGAACATAAATAGGCAATAGACACAGAATGTAAGCTATGAGCCAGGGCCAAAACCTCTCTCTTTGAGAGGAAAACCCGCACAAATTCTTCTTATAGAGATTCCAATTGACAAATACCAAGACCGAGACCCTTGACCTAGTTGCCACTCCAAGATCAAGACATGAGTTCTCTTGACTGTTTTCTGTTCTTTTTCTCTTCTCGACTCATCTTCCACTTTGACTTTCTTAGCACTGAGACATTATCACCATTGAGATCTAATCATTGTCACCGAGATCACCTTACTGTATCATCACCTAGATGGAGACCTTCTTTCTAATATCTTCTTTCTGTGGTAGAAGTGAGAACCTTCTATTGTGATGACAATAGAGCCTTCTTACTGAGGTGGCACCAAATCCTTCTCACTATGGTGACACCAAAACCAGAGACTGCACCAAGACCTTGATTGTAGGAGATAGCACTGAAACTGTGAGAGATCTAAACTGAGTCATAGCAAAATAATTGTAGTCTATTATAGCACTAAATTATAGCTTCTACCGAACTGTGGTCTCCATTATATCACCGAACTGTAGCTTCTTTGTAGCACTGAACTGTAATCTATATACCCTTGTCCGAACTATCTTCTTCTCTTGTAGCACCGAGACTTTCTCTCTGAAATACGAACTTGTGTTCCTGTGATTAACCCTAAAGATCCTCATTGTTCCTTCATCACCTATCTGAGTTCCTTCTACAATTTGACATCTAAATTTCAGAGGTAATCTGAATTGCTTGACTATGGAAATGCGAAGACCCTATACACATATATAGAGTGGTTGTCCCATATAAATAAGCCAACATGTGTATTCGAATAGATGTGCCTCCATTAGGTGAAGCCGACATGAGTTCTTCACTTCATCTTGAGACCAACTTGAAGAGGAGTGACTTGTGCTTGTCTTGGAGGGATTTTTGACAATTCTATAGACATATACCTGATAACATTCCCAATAAGGGCTCTTTATACATGACATTGACTCTTGTTGACTTTATGACTAGATGACAAATCCTAAAGGCTCTCAATGGGAGCCATTACTAAAAATAAAATATCTTGCTCATGAAACCCATGAAGCAAGCATTACAATAATAATTTTAGTTTTCTTCCCTTACATCATTTACATAAAAATCACAATTACATGTCATTATGAAGGTTGAACCTAGTTACACTTTTCAACACTCCCTCTTAACTAGGAAGGTATTCATAATAGTACTTGGTCATTCTCAATCTCAAGAATTTCTCATAAGAAGAATCGGATTGATAACCCATCTGTGTAGCATCAAATCAACCAACAGTGTCACATAGCAAGGCCTTGACTAACAACTCTATCTCTCCACAAGATCTAAGCTCAATGTTGGCGAGACCAATGATTTGTAGACACCCTTATCATTGTCTCTCTTAGAACATACCCCACCTGGGTTCTCAGGTTGTGTTCCATTAGGACTATCCTTACCCTGGATTCCCAATCCTCAAAGAATATTAGTCCTCTACGACTACTCTCATCTTGGATGCCTTATCTCATCCTCAAAGAGTGTCAGATGTCAGATGATTACCTAATCCTCCATTCTATCTTCCTAAGTGAAGACCAAAATGATGTGTCTATCTCTCCCTCTCAATTAGGGAGGAGATATTGCTTCCAAGTTTCTATCAAGCAAGAAAAACTTGTTTCAAACTCCCTCTTAGCTAGGGACCTACAGCGGCTCCTCGGGTGGAGATGAGGGAACAACCAGTTGCTTGAAGAGCTCCTTCCTTCGATGTCATGAATTTCTTTTTGTCACGGAGTCTTCATCTTCTGGGACTTTTTCATAGGGCACAAACCATCCATCACTTTCATCCATGAGTCAGTCATGTCATCATCCCTTTCATCAGAAAGTGATCCATCAATCTACATCTTCCCTTGCTTCATGTCATGCTGCTTTCTTCATGTTATCTTCTTCAGAACGATCTTACATCCTTCTACATGGTCCTCTTGGAGGACATCCACAGTTCTTCCCTTTGGCAATGCTACATAAGCCCATCCATATATTTGTTCAAAAATAAGAAATAAACACTTAAATCAAAATTACCTTTGTGATGGTCTTTCATCATGGCATCAGCATCCTGCATACTTGTTGACATATCTCCCAAAGATATATATTGTCAAGGGTCTCTTTCTTTTTTCGACTCTGTCAAAGTCTTTATTCTTCCATGGAGATATCCTAGTCAAATCTTCTTGGTCTTTCGAATGTTGATTGCCTTTACCACGGTTGCATAGTCCACAATCTCTTCCTTCCTTTCTTTACACATTTCATTCCCAGGAACTTCCAATTAGAGTTCTGCTTCATATTCCATATGAGAACATACTATGTTGATTTCGACTAGTGTGACCCATGCCTTCCTGCATCCTTTCATATGAGGAGATCCTTTTCTTTTGATCATGCTTTCAAGAGAGAGCATTGATCCATGTTAATTGCAACCATATGATATTAATTTATAATATTGAATACACGCATACATACCTCATTTACCTTTAAGTCGTCTAGGCTTCTTTATGCAACTTCCTTAATTGAAAAGAGCTTCAATCCCTTGATTTGCTTCTTCTCTTACATCATCATAACATCATCCCATGAATTCCACAAGTTGGAGTTCTCAATGAAACACTTGCTTCCTTTCTAGATTAGTGAACCTTCCGGTGAAGATTCCATTAAAGGATCTTGAAGATCTTGAATATCCCTATCCAGCAGATGTTTCCTTGATATATGATGAGTCTTGTCCTGGATGACTTCTTCCTTTTTCCCATAAGTGTCACTTGAGCTTTTAATGAGGTCACCAAGAGTTATGTCCTTCATAGTTGATTGTCATAGATTTTTGTTCCAAACATCCTACGAGCTCTTACGTCTAATGCTTTTCCTCTTCCTTGGATTTATTCTTTTCAACTTTCTCCACTTCTTTGGTGATATGGGATTCTTCTCTATCTTTCTTGTTATTGCCCTTCTTAAGCTTAGGAAAATATTTCTTGTAATGCTCATAGCATTGAATCTTAGCTATGTTTTTCTTTCCTTCCAGCAAATGTTTGAACACTTTTTTCCCTCAATCTGTCTTCTTCTATCTTGCATAGAAACCACAAGTTGTTGAATGGAATAACTTTCTTATCCTCATAGGCAGTGGTTACCTTGTTCATCAATTAGTGCATTTAGAACAAAGGAGATCATTCCCTTATCTGAAATCATCTCTCCTAGATCTTGCAATTGAGATCTTATGAAGATAATCATTTATCCTTTGATACATTTAATTTGTGTAGATCAGATCTAAGTGATATGACCTTCTTTATCGCATCTTCAAAGAATAGTTCTACCATCTTATCATATATCTCTTTTGATGTCTCCAATCCTGCTATATGGGGAACAAGGGGATCTTTGACTGATTTTGTAAGAATCTCTTGAGCCCTTGGATCCTTTTCCATGTATTCAGATAGTACTTGACCTTCGAATGGTTTGGAGACTTTTCCATTGATATGATCAATGACTTCATTTTCTTTGAGGACTATTTCTATCCTCCTTTTCCATGCAAGGAAGTGTGATGACCCAACCAGCTTATAGATCTCCTTGCAAAACGAAGTCATTTTATCAGATTTAGATTATAGAATAAAAGATACTTACTTGTTGAGTGAAGATGAAATCTTCAACTTGAACCCTTTGTTGATGGTGATCAATGAAGATGACTTGATGCTCCTCGGATGATCCTCTTTAAGGATAAAGAGGTCATTGCTTCAACGAGGAGGAGACTACCTTGGAACATTTTGAAGACAATGATATGGTCCTTCATATTGCTTCCCTTGATTGAATAGTCTTCAAAATCTTTGAGGTTTCCTTTGGTGATGACAGAATACGGATCTTAGAAATGCTTCTAGGTTTTTTACTTTTCTTCAAGATGATGTGATCTTAATCCTTGAAATGCTTCTATTGGATGAATAGACTTCTAGTTGCCTTGATTCAACTTGATGAGGGTCTTTGTGGTCTTTTGATGAGGACTAGAGCATCCAAGACATTTGTTGTTGTAGACTTCTTCTTCGATCTAGGGTTATGATGTGATGAGGACTAGAGAATCCAAGACTTTTGTTGTTGTAGACTTCTTCTTTGATCTAGGGTTATGATGCTTCCTTTGAAGATTTTGTCTTTGCTTTGACACCTTCTTGAAATTTGATCCTTGAGTGTCCCTCGATAAGATGCCCTTCCTTAACTCTCACCTTAGCTCTGATCCCATGTTGAGAAATCTAGGGTATCAAGTATTAGGTGATTTCTCTTCAATTAGTAACTACTTGTGAGAGCTTTTTATTTCCTTAGATTAGGACCTTCTTTTACTTAATTTATTAGTGTTCTTCTTCATCAAACAACTACCAATGCATGAAAGTAAATAGACAAGAGACACAAAATGTAGGCTATGAGCCAAGGCCAAAACCTCACATTCTTTGAGAGAAAAACCCACACAAATTCTTCTTATAGAGATTCCAATTGACGAATACCAAGACCAAGACCCTTGACCTAGTTTCCACTCCAAGACCAAGACACAAGTTCTCTTTATTGTCTTCTGCTCTTTTCCTCTTCTCGACTCATATTCCACTTCGACTTTCTTAGCACTGAGACATTATCACCACTGAGATCTAATCATTGTCACTAAGATCACCTTACTGTATCATCGTCGAGATGGAGACCTTCTTTCTAAAATCATCTTTCTGTGGTAGAAGCGAGATTCTTCTATTGTGATGACAACTAAACCTTCTTACTGAGGTGGCACTGTATCCTTCTCACTGTGGTGACACCAAAACCAAAGATTGCAACGCGACCTTGATTGTAGGAGATAGCACTGAAACTGTGAAAGATCTAAATCAAATCATAGCACAAAACTGTAGTCTATTATAGCAATGAATTGTAGCTTCTATCGAATTGTAGTCTCCATTATAGCACCAAATTATAGTTTCTTCATAGCTTTGAACTGTAATCTATATACCCTTGTACGAACTATGTTCTTATGTTGTAGCACCGAGACTTTCTCTCTGAAATCCAAACTTTTGTTCCTATGATTAGCCCTAAAGATCCTCGATGTTCCTTCATCACCTATTTGAGTTCCTTCTGCAATTTGACATCTGAATTCAGAGGTAATCCAAACTGCTTGACTATGGAAATGTGAAGACCCTATATACATATATAGTGTGGTTGTCCCATATAAATAAGCCGACATGTGTATTCGAATACATGTGTCTCCATTAGGTGAAGCCGACACGAGTTCTTCTATTCATCTTGAGGCCGACTTGAAGAGGGGTGACTTGTACTTGTCTTAGAGGGCTTCTTGACAATTCTATAGACTCATATACCTTATAACATGCCCAAGAAGGGTTCTTTATACATGACATTGGCTCTTGTTGACTTTTATGACTAGATGACAAATCCTAAAGGCTCTCAATGGGAGACATTATTAAAAATAAAATATCTTGCTCATGAAACCCATCAAGCAAGCATTACAATAATAATTTTATTTTTCTTCCTTTACATAATTTACATAAAAATCACAATTACATGTCATTATGAAGACCGAACCTAGTTACACTTTTCAACATGATAAACAATGATGACAACTTTCTTTGATGCCTTCCATTTGACTCGTTGGAATCCATTGTTGTTATGTTCATGTCTACGAAAAATAAGACTAAAGGGTTATCCATCCTACTAATATTTGTTTCCTTAACATCTTGCTAGCTCTACTCATAAATTCTACTTATTCATGAGGCACTTAAAGGATATGCCATACCATTCTTTAAGGCCTTGACATGGATCCGTAAGAGAGGGAAAATATGAGGAATCATAAATGTGAAAAGGATGGTCTTGATAGGAAGGGGTGGAGTGTATGGGGATTAGAAAAGGAGAGTCATCTAAGGTTATGCATCATTGTAATTTATTAAAATATTATGAAGAAAAAAAACCCACCTTTTCTCCCAACCCCTTTTCTTCTTGATAGCCTCTCTAAATTGAGTCATAAAAGCTTCTCTCTACATTTTAACTCCCGTGTTAGCTAACCAATCAACTCTCACATTTTCCCCTTCTATTATGCATATACATCAAAATTTATTCTTATTATGTGATTAATCAAATTCATTTTATTTTATAGACACCCAAAGCAATCCTTACTCTTGATCTTAAATTAGTCATTAACAATCATATAATCCCCCTTCATTATGTTTTGACTTCCCATCTTTACACCGACCTTGGCTATATTATTAGTAAAATTACCTAGAAATTTATTAAAAAATAATGCCCAATTATGGCATCCATATCCCTAATCACCACTCCCCTCCAACCAGCCTCAAGTGTAACATAACCCTGCTTACCCCTACTATTTTAAATGTAATAGTGACAGCTACACCAGCATGGAGAGAACTATGACTGGCCAAAACCCTAATTATTAATTGATATTAATTAACACACACAATAGAAGGCTGGATCGCCTTACGGATCCTTGGTCTAAGGGAAAATTGCCAATTTTTTATTGTTACCCTGAAAAGCCACAACCTTATTCATCGAGTCAACCACCGAAGCCTCTACAACTGGGAATAACCGACCCTTATTTTGACCAAAATAACTATAATAACTACATTAATTATGAGTCAAAGGGCTATGAATTTTTTTAAAATATGATAAAACTCTTACATCATACTATTATTGTAATCAAACTTGCAGCATTATTGGGGTAGTGTTGATGAAAAATAATAGTAACGTAAAAACTTTATCGTGATGCCTTCACATATAATTTACTAGCCAATTGCCTTTGGGAAAGGAGTTGAGTCAGTTAATTTAGTAAATATAACATAACTTTGAGCAAAGTATAAACCTAATTAGAAGGTTTCTTTCCATCAATAGTGGTTGTAATTTCAAGTAACTTAAGTATCTAATAATTAATGAAGGTATAGCTTGAGGTAAAACTCCTCCAATCACCATGCAATTTTACTTATGATATTTTACATCCACTAGTAGTGTCTTACTCCCATTTAGCATCGATATATGAACTCCTAGCAGATGTTTAATTGATACATTAATGTAAAACCCATTCCACTCTTATGCTCATAGATAGTATTGTACACATTGATGCTCATTATGAACTCATTGATTTGGTAATTTGTCTTATATTTATTATTTACTGCCTTAATCCTTAATACCCTATTTGGTAATCATGTAATATATATGATTAAGAGAAGTAATCAAATCTATGCCTAGTCACATAGTTGTATTCATATAAGTCACTCTAACTAGTCATAAGAACATTCTAAAGTAATTTAATAAGCCTATTAGAATTCATTGAAATTAATGTAGAATGATATTATCTATTCATCCAATTTTAGTAATCATTAAAGCATACTTAAGTATATACTTCCAAGTACCATTATCTTAGGTTAAAGAGTCTACCTTAGCAGGAAAACATCCATGCTATGTAAGATTAACAAAAAATCTATTCGAACAGAAATCAACATTTTCTCTCCTCAAACTCTAAAAGGACAAAGTGTCCCTATGAAGGAACCAAGGCGGTGCACCCTCTCGGCCACAGTTAGAGGCGGTGGAGATGGCCCTTCATTTTACCTTCTGTTAGGCACAGTACCTTTCTCCACTTTGGTTAACCATTCAGCGTTTGAAATCCCTATAAGAACAGCATGACACATCCCTTTCTCGATATGCTTCCTCAGTTATTTGTGTCGAAGAATCTAAGCCAAGATGACATTAATGATTCTTCTAACTATGATAAATGATTGTGATGTCTTTCTACTTATTATAATTATCTTCTTCTTATTATTATTATAGTGTGTTCTTCAATCATCAAACAGCTACCAAAACAAGAAGATCAACAAGATAAAAGTACACAAGATGTAAGCTCCAAGCCAGGGAAAAACCTCTCCTCTTGAGAGGAAAACCCTCCAATCTCTTCTTATATATTCTTTATTGGCGAATACCAAGACCCTTGACCAACACTGAAGCCCTTCCAAGACCAAGATCAGCTTCTCAAGAATGTGCTTGCTTCACTGCTTTCTAAACTTAGCAAAATCTCTTCCAGCAACACTACTTTGTCCTCCAACCACATCTTTTCGGCCCTAACTGCAGATCTACAACTCCAGCCCCCCGACAACAACTACTACTTCGCACATGTGGAGTAGAACTACTTTTTCTTTGCCTCTAGCTGCCTCGCTTGACCTATTTTGTCTTCTAGATCTAGAAGGGAACTTTGTTGGCCCTTCTGATTCAAGAGCATCGGCGGCCCAAGTGAAAATTGAATATACGAGCTTCTAGACAGAAGAACGGACAATAGAGAACGTGGTTGGCAGAAATATTTGTTTAATGGAACCCTTAATGCATTGATTAATCCATTATCCACGTTATTTTAAATATGAGCCACCTCACTAAGGGGATATGGTCAATCTGTTATAAAATACCGAAGTTGCACGACTTTAGGAATTTGTTACGAGATCCTAAGAGAAAATAATGGATCTAAAATGACCCATTCGATGTATTGTATCCTTTATAAGTTATAGCCTTTGGCATAGTGAGGGAGAGGTTGATGCAATGTAAAAAACCAGAATTGGCTTTCTTGGCCAATTGTGTCAAAACTGGCCCAACCATGACGTTATACGTGACTATGTAATTTCCTAATTTATTTGATATAGAAAGTATGGATTTCAATGGTGTGATAATTTGTATGTAATTCAAGTTGAATGGGATCCGTGTGTTTTTTAAATTGAATAAGTTTCTGGAGTACGCAGCATGGGTTGATCTCTGTGTCATAAAGATCAAGCGGGAGATGGACGGTCAATGAGTTAAATCACATTCAGCCTGAAGTCTTTTCCGCAGATCGCACCAAGTCTTGAAGTCTGCCATCGCATATCGCGTTTAGGTAGAGGAGCATTGGACTTGCCATATGCTGAATTGCTAAGAGTCTCTAAATCTGAGATTTGCAATCAGAATGAGAGTCGCAGAGTTTTGTTTCTATAGCTTAACCTCGGATCCTGAACCAGCAAGTTAGTTCCCGTTCCGTCAAAAGAGGTTTACTCTCTGCATCATGGACAATTTCTCCTAGACTGTGGGCCCATAATCCACAGGTCTGCGAATTGCGTAAAGACGCAGCTTTGTTGCATCACCTTCCTTCAGTTCTTTTTCACCAGATCAAACCTCCACAACAAAACCCTAGCCCAGCAATAAAAACCCTAGCGAAAAGCTGTAGAATTTTAGCCTTCTTCTTCACACGTGTGGAGAGAAAGAGAGAGAGGAACCCAAAACACTTCTTCTCCTTCTTCTGCCTTCTTCATTGCCCTTTTCTGCTTCTTCCTTCGCATAAGCAAGAGAGGAATAAATGTGTCCAAATGAGGTCAAATTGTCTCCTATATATAGGTCTTCCAGGGGTATGAATTCCAGCTTCTAGGTCAACTTGACAGGCTAGCAGGCCGACGTAGTCTTGGAAGGCTCAGTAAAATACAAAAATAATTATTTTTACAATATACAATATGCCCAATGGGGTCTTCATATTATGACGATGTCCCTATTTGACTTTTTGACCTAGGAGAACCCTAGAAGCACTTTCAATTAGTGCTTGACCTATAAAACAAATTTCTTAGGCAAGAAACCCAAGCTCAATAATAATAATAATAATCATTTTTATTTCTTTTACAAAATACACGAATCAAAAGTACATTTCATATTTATGAAGACCAAACCTAGTTACACTTTCTTCAACACTCCCTCTTAACTAGGAAGGTATTCATAAATGGTACATGGTTATTCTCAATACTGAAGAGATCTCATAAGAAGAGTCGGACTAGTAATCCATCTGTATAGCATCATTATAACCAACATTGTCACATAGCAAGGCCTTGACTAATAGCTCTATCTCTCAATAGATCATAGCACAATGTTGGCGAGACCAATGATTATAGACACCTTCATCATTGTCTCTCAAGGTACATACCCACCCAAGTGTTCACCGAGTATGACCTTCTAGGACTATTCTTATCTTGGGTTCCCAACCCTCAAAGAATATCAACCCTCTTGCCTACTCTTATTTTGGATGCCCTACCACATCCTCAAAGAGTATCAGATGCCAGATGATTACTCAATCCTCCATTCTTTCTTCCAAATTCAAGACAAGAATGATGTGTCTATCTCTCCCTCTCAACTAGGGAAGATATGTTAACCAATCCAAGCTTGTTTCTAAAATACACAAGCTTCTTATTGGGAAGATATTTTGTCAAAATATCAGCATTTTGATCATCAGTGGGGATATACTCCAGCTTCAGTACACCATCTTGTACCAACTTTCGAATGTAGTGGTACTTGTTGTTTATTTGCTTCATCTTTCCATGAAATATCGGGTCCTCGAACAGTCTTATACAGTTGGTATTATCACAATTTATTATGGTAGGGTCGAATGGTCCTGCAAACAGATCAGATAACATCTTCCTTAACCAGACCGCTTCCCTGATCACTTCACAGGTTGCAATGTACTCGCCTCAGCACTACTCAAAGCCAATGTCTCTTGCTTTCTGCTCATCCAAGAGACCATGGAGGATCCCAAGCTAAAACAACCTCTTGTAGTGCTTCTTCCATCCTTCTCGTTGCCTCCCCAATCAAAATCAGTAAATCCTTCTAGATGAACATCTTTCCCTTTTTCATACTTCAAGAAATAATGGACGGTTCCCTGCAGATATCTCAGTATATGCTTGGCAGTTATCCAATGATCATGTCTAGGCTCCATCTGAAATTGACTGAGAACATTTACTGCAAAACATACGTCTGGTCGAGTATTCACCAGATACATCAGGGAGCCAATCAGTTGTTTATACTTAGTAGGATCCACTGGACTGGATTCAGAATTCCTGAACATTTTCAAGTTTGTGATCATCGAAGTTGTCATGGGTTTGCATTCCATCATATCAAGCCTTTTCGATAGCTCAATCACATACTTTCCTTGGCCCAGGTAGATTTCATATGGTTCCTGCCAGACTTCCAGTCCTAGATAATAACGCATAAATCCTAGATCCTTCAGATCGAATTCGGCTGCCAGCATTTTCTTACATTCTTGAATTATTTCTTCATTGTTAGTTAATAGAAGATCATCTACATATAGAAGAATGATGACAAGTTCAGCATTCTCTACTTTGATGTAGAGGTTGGGATCTATCGTGCTTTTCCTGAAGCCCAACATTTGCAAGTATGGATCCATTCTAACATACCATCCCCTAGAAGCTTGCTTGAGGCCATAAAGTGCCTTCTTCAATCTACAAACATGAGTTTCTCTATCCTTTACTTCGAATCCCAATGGTTGTTCTATGTAGACTTCTTCATCTATGGTACCATTCAAAAATGTTGTTTTGACATCCATTTGATGTACATTCCATCCCATTGATGACGTCCGAGATATTAGAGATCAGATCACGGTATACCTTGTTGTGGGAGCAAAGGTCTCTTCATAGTCAATACCTTATTCTTGAGAGAAGCCTCGAGTCACGAATCTAGCCTTGAATTTATCTATGCTTCCATCTGCAGCATGCTTGATCTTAGATAGCCACTTAAAGGCTACCACTGATTATTTTTCCGGTCTTGGGACAATTTCCCAAACTCCATTCTTCATAATAGATTGGTATTCCTCATTCATTATATTCCTCCATTCTTGGTATTTGGTTGCTTCTTCAAAAGTGGAAGGTTCATCTTCAATGAGCTTTGACATGTATGCTGCATATCCTGAGTATCTTTTCAATTTCTTGCTCTCCCTGAATCTTCCTCTTGCAGTGTGACCTTCTGCTTCTTGAAATGTTGAAGTTAACCAGTTAGGTCTCTTTCTTCTTTCAGGGAGAGAGATTGGTTCACTGGGACCTTCTTCTTCATGATGAGAGACTTCTTCCTGTTTAACTTCTTCTTCAAACTTAGGAAGATCCTCCTCATCAGAATCGGATGGAAGATCTTTGGATTTCTTTAAGGTAATACTCTCATCAAAAATTACATCTATGCTTACCTCTATTTGATGTCCTTCCTTTATGTAGATCATGTAAGCCTTGGAAGAGTTGTTATATCCAACAAATATTCCATTCTTGCTTGCGAGATCTAACGTCTTTCTTTTGTCCTTGGGAATGTGAATATATACAAGACACCCAAATATCCAGAGATGATCAATATTTGGTTTCTTCCCAGTGGAGACTTCTTTTGGAGTTATATTGCCAAGTGACCTATGAGGACTTCTATTTTGAATGTATAATGCAGTCTTCATTGCTTCTCCCCATAAAAATTTCAATAGATCTTCATCATGGAGCATAGTCTTGACACTTTCTTCTATAGCTCTATTCTTTTGTTCAACTACTTCATTATGCTCGGGATTGTATGGAACTATAAGCTCCCACTTAATCCCAGCATCCTTACAGAAAGCAACGAGTTCTTTGAAGGTATACTTGCGCCTCCATTGTCTGACCTTAGAATCTTTATCTTTATTTCTGTAAGATTCTCTACCTCTACCTTGAATTCTTGAAATTTTATGAATACTCCATCCTTTAAATAAACCCAAGTTTTCCTTGAATTATCATCAATGAAAGTAACATAATATAGATGACCTCCAAGTGATTTAGACATGGGACCACATACATTAGAGTGGATGAGATCTAGAATCTCTTGAGCTCTAGATGTACTATTTGCAAATGGTTTCTTTGCATTCTTTCCCAGAGCACAACCTTTGCAGACTCCTTCATGGTCTTCTTTGAGATTTGGTATCCCATTTACAATGAAGTTTAGACTTGGCAAGATCTTGTAATGAAGATGGCCCAATCTTCTATGCCAAAGTTCACACAAACTTATCTCAATGTGCACAAGTGCTTGATTTAGAGGAGATGAGAGTCTGTAGAGTCTTCCTTCTCGAACTCCAATGGTTCTAGCTTTTTCAATGCTAGAATCTTTAGCCCAAACCACTACTTTACCCTCTATAAAAGCAACTCTATCTCCTTTTTCTTCTAATGATGAAACAAAAATAAGATGTTTGCACAAACCTAGAACATATAGAATGTTGTTGAGATGAATATTACCTCCTCCTTCTAGCTCAATTGATGTAGATCCAATGTCTTTTATCGAAGTATGAGGACTTCCCTTTGGATAGGGTTTTGAGTTGCTTGTGGTACGCAGTCATGTGTCATGAAGCTCCACTATCTATCACCCATATATTTTCATCTTGAAATGTTCTGGTGAGGGCTGAGAACAATCCTTCATTCTTTGAAGATTTGAGATCTTTGGAAGAGAAGAGACTATTCCACACTGCCTTGAAACTTTGCTTAATGAGAGTTGCTAATGATGGACACTTCTTCATAATAGAGTTGACCTTCTTCATGCCTTGTGCGAACCATAGCTCTGATACCATTTTGAAGAATCTAAGGCAAGATGACATTAATGATTCTTCTAACTATGATAGTTGCTTGTGATGTTTTCTTACATATTAGAATTAGCTTCTTCTTATTATTATTATTATAGTGTGTTCTTCAATCATCAAACAACTACGAAAACAAGAAGATCGACAAGATACAAGTACACAAGATGTAGGCTCTAAGCCAAGGCAAAACCTCTTCTCTTGAGAGGAAAACCCTTCAATCTCTTCTTATAGATTCTTTATTGACGAATACCAAGACCCTTGACCAACACAAAAGCCCTTCCAAGACCAAGATCGACTTCTCAAGAATGCGCTCACTTCACTGCTTTCCAAACTCAGCAGAATCTCTTCCAGGAACACTACTTCAACCTCCAGCCACAACTTTTCGGCCTTGACTGCAGATCTGCAACTTTGGCCCCCAGCAGCAACTGCTACTTCACACGTGTGGACTAGAATTGCTTCTTCTTTGCCTCTGGTTGCCTCACTTGACCTATTTTGTCTTCTGGATCTAGAAGGGGACTTTGTTGGCCCTTCCTTCAGCTCATTTTCACAAAATTGAACCTCCACAAGAAAACCGTAGCCAGCAACAGAAACCCTAGCGAAAAGCTGCAGAAATTTAGCCCTCTTCTTCGCACGTTTGGAGAGAAAGAGAGAGAGGAACCCAAAACACTTCTTCTGCCTTCTTCGCTACCCTTTTCTGCTTCTTCCTTTGCATAAGAGAGAGACGAATGAATGTGTCCAAATGAGGTCGAACTATCTCCTATATATAGGTCTTCCAGGGGTACAAATTCTAGCTTCTAGTCTGACTTGACAGGCTGGTAGATCGACTTGGTCTTGGAAGGCTCAGTAAAATACAAAAATAATTCTTTTTATAATTCACAAGATACCCGATGGGGTCTTCATATTATGACAATGTCCCTATTTGACTTCTTGACCTAAGACAACCCTAGAAGCACTTTCAATTAGTGCTTGACCTATAAAACAAATTTCTTGGGCAAGAAACCCAAGCTCAATAATAATAATAATCATTTTTCTTTCTTTTACAAAATACAAGAATCAAAAGTACATTTCATATTTATGAAAACCAAACCTAGTTACACTTTTGTCAATAATTTGTAAGTTCCTCAAGCCTTGGGTCTAGCTCGAGGGTGATCAATTACAAAATAATTACAGTGTAGCTGATACATAATTACGAGAAGAGTGGAAATCCCTCTTTCAGTTACATGTTAAATAAACCAGATAAGTAACCAGAATTACACCCTTCGTTATGAATGTTGAGTATGTTTAATTATGATGAACGATTCAGTATAGGCCTGGTTATAATAACTACATATCTATGCAAATCCGTAAACACGTTTATATATTTAATATTGCGTTTAGACGGGTTGGAAGGATGCAACCTCGCCATATATAATGCTCCTGGTCGGCGGTGTATCTTGTAGTACAAGAAAAAAACATGTACAAGAAACTAAAATATCTCAGTCATTAGACACCCGAGAAAACAGATTCTTATTAATTAATCATAATGAAATTCATGTATATATATATATATGAAGAACACTAAGATCAACTGGACATTGTCTTTTTATTTTTCAAACGATCCATAGTAGAGAGCTCTATACAAAAATAATCTGATGGCTATGGTAAATGTAGTGACCATCGGTGCGATTAACCCTTTAATACTACCAGGATTTAACAGGAAACACCCCTCAACACCCATCATGAAATGATCACAAAGAAAAAGAGTTAATTCGATGTTAGGGCTATGGAGGCAAGAGCGCAACAGTGCTACAGGTTCTGGACCCCGAACTTCCAATGGAGCGAGGGGTGCGGGTCTACGTGTCAAATTTGCCTCATACCGAATAATCCCTCATACCATATGCACCTGCCATCCTTAATTATAACATTTGGTACCCTAATAATCAAGTTATTAGTCAGTGATTTAATCCGCCCTATTGTATGATGTCATCCGTGTTATAGTATATATAGATACAGGTACGGTTTGAAACTTCAAAACGTGTTTATATATATGGGTGGGCTGCTGTAGGCTCCCAATTAGTCATGAATATGACATATCTATGGTAATATTATAGGTTATATCTGTAGTTTGACATGGGCATTTCTATGTGGATTGTAGATTATGGGAATTTCCATGGGGCTAGTAGGACAGATGTCAATTGTTTCACTTGTCTCCTGAGTGATAGATTGTGGAATATCCTATCAAGACAGACTGACCTATCTCCTCACTGTCATATTTTGAAAATATTCAGAAATATGCAATTGACATCATTGTGTAATTTGATACCTAATTGAAGTTTGGATCAGTTATGCATCCACATATACATATTAGCATTCATATTTTGTTTTATATATACATACTTGTTTGATTATATATCGATGTTATGGTGTGGGAATTTAATATTCTAGAGGCAAGTTCAATATGTATGTCATATATATATATCTTCCATGAGCTGATATTGCAAAGTCATTAATTGTCAAGATAACTATAGTTAAAAGTATAGATGTTTGGTTTGCTATGGGAATATATGTATAAATATAGGTAAATTATGGGAATATATGTATGAAGATAAGTAAATGCAAATAGGCATATTACATTTATGAAAGTTAAACTTTCAGAATTTTTAATCAAAGTAATCAAAAATTTAAAATGTTAATAATACTTTTTATAACCAATAAAATACAAGTGATAAGGTAGGTAATCTTACATCAAATTCCAAATGAAAAGATTTACATGATATGATCTTTTATGGTCCATCTTTTTATGATAATAAACCCAAATTAAGTCATACCCTAATTATTCACTAAAAAATCATTATTAACAAAATAAATAAGCCTTACTTATTTACTAATAAATGCTTAACAATCCAACAAAAATTAAACTATACACTAATAAACTCAGTATTTCAAACATATTTTAATTATTGGTTATTAAACTTCAACTACTAATAAAATCTTTATTTAAAATTTAATTATTTGCAAATAAATTGGTATCAACTTAAACAAATCATAACTAGTAGAGCCATAACATTGACAAGTGACGATCCCTGATAAGCATCAAAGCACGCACTTCATGATACATCTCACATTCCCAAAGATTAAAAAAACATAAAAATTAAATAAATTATACCTTTTCTAACTTAGTAACCGGAGAAATCTCAACAG
Organism: Pinus taeda; assembly: GCA_000404065.3. Taxonomy (NCBI): domain Eukaryota; kingdom Viridiplantae; phylum Streptophyta; class Pinopsida; order Pinales; family Pinaceae; genus Pinus; species Pinus taeda. Next base: position 282,145 of record APFE030458605.1, read on the forward strand.
GGATCCATCATCATTCAAAGAAGTCCTGATAATGGATCCCTGTTGGGATTTGAAACGTTGACGAAAAATGGTTTTTACTTGGGTTCTCCAGTTACTAAGTTAGAAGATATAAACCACATATGTCTGAAACCCAAATTATACCTTTATTTTAAATTATTAATTATTAAAAGAATTAATATATAAGTTACACATATATACATTTAGAAAAAAATGTAACAAGACTCTTAACCATAGAGATTCACCCACACTTTAGATTCTTAACCTATAAATATGCTTTACCATGGGAAAATACCATAACTTATCTTTTTTTCCCCAATACCATGACTTATCAATACCACATGCCCAAAACACCATAAAGCCATATGACACTTGTTCACATGACATTTTTTTAATTAACCAATTTAATTAAAAGGGTAGAAAAGGCATAACTATTTTTGAAATAAATCTCAACCTTTGATTTATAACTACCACTAAAAATATTCTACAATGTTTTATGGAAGTTGAATCTCTTCCATCCACCTAATTAAATTATTATTGATAATTAAATTAAAAACCCTAGAATTACCAAAATAGTCATATTTATCTACTTGATTAAATTATCTTTATAGGTCAATAAAATACAAAGTAAGTCAATAAATTTAAATTAAATATTATTAACACAAACAAACTCTATTTATATGTTATTAAATCCTAATTAATCAAAATAATATCTAATTAAACCCTATTATTGGCCAATAAACCCTAACTAATGGAAACAAACCCTAAATAACCTTGATATATAAATAAAACTACTTAACCCAAACAACCCTAATTAAACTATAATTATTTGTTGATTATCTAAATTAAATAATGATAATACAAAGATAAACCACCTAAACCCTGAATAATCCTACCCAGGCCTATTTTAAACTTTATCCAAATGTTAATAATCCTTAATTAACCCAAATAAACCTTATCAAACACTTTTTAATCCTTAATTAACCCAAATAAACCCTATCAAACACTTTTTATGCCAGTAAACTCTAAACCCTAACTAAATAAACCTATATTATAGGCTAATAATAAACAATAACTAGACCCAACAATCCTTAATTTAAATATTTGTTCCTACATTATACAAATATTACAAAGAAATAAACAAATATTCCATTATCAAATAACACACATGAGCAACGGTAAAGGTGGCAATTCGAAAGTGAAAAAGGGAAAACCTATATTATAGGCTAATAAACAATAACTAGACCCAAGAATACTTAATTTGCTCCTACTGTATACAAATATTACAAAGATATAAACACATATTCCATTGTCAAATAACACATTCAAAATGAGCAACGGCGAAGGTAGCAAGCCGAAAGAAAAAAAATATATATATATGTGGGTCTTTGTGATCTTAATTCGGTGTAACAAAATAGCAAGAAACAATGAAGTAAAGAAGGAAATAAAGTACCAGAGATGTCTTTGTAAGAAAATAACCAGAATCAATGAAGTAAAAAATGAAAAATAAAGTACAAAGATGTAAATCAAATGTCTGGTCACACCCCTTGTTAATATATATTTTCAAATACAATTTGAATACAAATATAAACAAGTGTCACTATCATAAATCCATCTTAACATGATATCAGTATTGAAAAAGATCACAAACCTTGGGGTGTAAACTTAATGAGGTGAAAAACATTTAAGTTTGCACTAGGAGTGTGCTAGTTTATCAATCTAACTAGGTAAAATCAATTAAAATAACTACAGTTTAGTGATGGTGTATGATTAAGTATGAGTAAATGGAACACTAAAAAGACAATATCTGAAATATAAAGAGAAGCAAATTAAATAATAATAGTCTGTTTTCCTTGAATCAATGGCATAACGAAGTATTTCAAGTCAAAGGATTGAAAGTCAAACAAAGCCCTCATGGGAATTGTGGGGTCAACTCTCCAACACACTTTTGGGCATCAATACATAATAGACTTCTACAAGTTTAATAGTACCAACATAGTGTCAAAGGATTGAAAGTCAAACAAAGCCCTCATGGGAATTGTGGGGTCAACTCTCCAACACACTTTTGGGCATCAATACATAATAGACTTCTACAAGTTTAATAGTACCAACATAGTTTCCTTGCATTAGGACTAAAGCTTAATCAAAAGGCTAGAATAGATCTATTTTAACCCTATATCTATTCATAAAGATCCAAAAGAACCCCAAGTGCAAACCTCTCACACTTAAAAGATTCACATTTAAACTAGATATTTGTTTTCTATTTTTTCTTTTCGTTTTGTTTAATTTTTTAATTTGATTCTTTATTTTTATTCTTCTTTTGAAATTAAATGTTGGATGACAACAATTTCATTTTATTAACATATCCACATGCATACACAAAGATCTATCCCACCTTGAGTTGTAGGCATATCCACTAGAACAAAATGTTCTAATGTTCTTCTTGATTCATTCAATAGTATTTTATATAACTTGTCTAAGGGTGATTAGAAATATGCCTTAACACTCTAATAGTGGGCATTAGCAAGAAAAAATTATTGTTATTTCTCATTGTCGTGTTCTACCACATGTGCTAGATCAAAATACCTTTGCAAACATCTATTGGCTCAAAGTCCTCAATCACAAAAGGTCCATACAAAAAACCAAGCAAAAATTTGCTAGCAAAAAGCAACCAACTTTACAAAAAAATAATCCACAAGAGTAGTCCAATAACAATGTCACATAGTTTCAAGTAGGAGAGGTGCTTTATATATGCAAGAGCAAGGAAACATCAACCCTAGATTAACAAGTTATAGCATTCCATGTGTTTATTTACACCCATTTGGGTCTAGTCATACAAAACATTGTCTTAAGTTTAGCATGTTTACCAATTGAACCAACATGGAACAAAGCTTTAAACTTATGGAATATGCATAAAATGTAATGATGTTACTCTTTACTAGCCACAACCACATAATCTATGCTACATCAAATTTGTGTAAGCACTTTGTATTTCTACAATAGAAGAGTGAATCATGACATGTTCATGTTTGATTTTTTTAATAGAATCCATTCATGTTCTTGTTAGAATGCAATCAAAACTCGTAAGAAGTGTCACTAAGAGGATTGTTAGGTAGAGCACGTACAAATGGACCACAAATAAAAGAAGTGATAATTTTGATGAACTCCCACCAATCTATCTCTAAACTACAACCCAAATGACTCATGTTTATGATAGCTAACATATATGGTAATGCATGTGTAAGTTATTGGTAAAATTGTATGTGTTTTTTTTTCACAATGCTTCAAGCAAGCATTTTTACCAATCATCAAGGGAAAATAAAACAAAATAAATAAATAAATAATCATTGTTGTATTTGTTTTTTTTCTACAATGCTTCATGGAGACATTTTTACCAATCATCAAGGCAAAACAAAACAAAACAAATAAATAAATAATCATTGGGGTGATTATATGTGTGTGTGTTGCAACAAGAGCAAGCACTATATATATAAAGGAGCAAAGAGAAAGGGGGGCAATAGAAAGAAGAACGGAAAAGTTTGGTAATGAAAATGGATTAAGAATATTAATTAAAAATAAAATTAGAATAAATGGAGAAATAAATTTCCATCAGAAGGAAGAAAAAAGGTTTAGAGTCTATAACTAGAGATGAAAAATAGAGTTGAAAAAAAATCAAATGGGAGAAGGGAGGAGAGTTACAAAAGAAAGCATAGTAAGAGTTGAGAAACAAGGACAATTTGCCCAAAATGACAAAGCAAGCTTGAAACTAGAATAAGGAGGAAAGGAGATCCAAGAGTAGATCTTAGAACCAAACAAAGGAAAATAGGAAGTTTACTAAATGCAAATTAAGAAATAGAGAAGAAAAGAAAAAGTTTATCATTGGAAATTAAAGGGAGGAGAAAAGGGAGGTTAATTTATACAAGATAAGAAAATTATGATAAAGACGAATAGGTAAGGGCAAGTGAGCATGCAGATAGGAGGTGTAACCCCTCATTTTACATGAGGCCCACATTAGAAAAAAATCACTAAGCTTGTGATTTTTATCACAAAGGAAAGTTTATAGGTTGATGGAGCTTTGGACGGCTAGGGTTGTGATTTCACTTAACGATCATTGATCCTTTGGTTGATAATTGATGACTTTGGTGCTTTGCTTGTTATACTTGCTTATGATAAAGAAAGCATTACACTTGGTATCATGAAACTCTAACCTTCATTTTTGCTAGATGATTATGAGTCTCCCTTTACAAAGTACCCTAGCACCTTTGGCTAAGTTGATATGGCGTGGACATCTTCATTTGCTTAGCATCATAATGGTATAAAGCACTTGGCATGTTCCCCTTGTCTTCACTTGGTTTCACATTTTTGGGTGGTTAGTTGGAGCCTTGGTGTGAGAAAGCCTTCGCTTGTATGCAGACACCAGGCAATTGTGGCATTTTGGCATCACGAAGTAGCACTTTTAATGGAGCACTCACCTTATGCACAAATGTGGAGATGGTTCTAGCCCTTCCAGTGGCTATTTTTATCTATATTTAGGCATGTGAAGATCTATTGTTGGAACACCCTAGCCTAGGTGGCTTGGTTGCATCCACAAATGGTTTATGATGACATGGACTAGGGTTTTATGATGAGCACGAACTCCCTTTGGCACACATGTTAATGCATGGCCATATTTTATTATTTATGGAGGGGCCATCCCTTTTCTTTATGGAGTTGTTAAACCTCTTGGAGAATGTGCATGTAGTTATCCCCTTTTCATGGATCCATAGACTTAGCACACATGTTGAGGTCACCCTATGTTTGAGGAGTTGTTACAGCAACTAGTTCACCATTTCTTGCACTAATCATTGATGAGGCGATTTGTTGGAGAGCTACATGTGCCACTTTGTAATGTTCCCTATGAATTGATTGCCTCTGAAATGACAAAATAGCATATCTAACCTCATAGGCTATAGTCATAATAAAGGGGTAAAAACCCAATTTTCCGATGTTGGGGCAACATTTTGCAAAAGTTGGGTCAGTTGGGGCAAAAAGACCCAAAATTGGGGGTTGCACTCACAACCCCTCACATTTGGGAGCCCATTGGAAAATCTATATATAAAGGAGAGTTGAAATCGAATTTGATCATATATATTTGTTTTTGGGGATAGGCTCTAAGGGTTTTAAGAACCCTTTATCCTCTACTAATTTCGATGGCAAAAGATTCCACCCTAGTTAATAAACTTTTTCTTTATTATTCGTTCTATTGTATAAAAACAGGGAATCTATCTAGCTAGGAGACATCAAGATTTGATGGCAAGATCAAGTACAAGACCCTCATTCATTGGATTGTTCAAGATTGTCCTGAGATGTTTTGATATTTGTTTCCTCTGTGGTAGATGGGTTTCTATGGCAGAATTGTGAGGAGAGGATTTTGGCACGTTGTTAAGCAGTTTTGAGGCACTCCCCTTGTTAGCACTTGAAATTTCACCTAGGCTGAGATAGACAAATCTCAAGGCTACATCAAACTATTTCACCTAGTAGCTAGCCCTACGGGGTATGAGAAGGCTCTCTCCGATCAATCTCGTTAAATTTTCAATGGGAAGAGATGACCAATCAAGGTAACACAGATATTAGGCTAGTAAACTGATTTGAAAGTTGATTTGGGGGTTTTTTGGGGTGTTTTGGTGGCAATTGGAGGGAGTGCAATTCAGGGTGCGGGGATTGAGCTCAGTTTTTGCAGGTGGGTCTTTGGGGCAAGGTAGGAGTTTGTGCTGATGCCTTTAGCTGAGATGGATGATCAAGGAGAAAAGAAGAGAGGCTAAAGAGGGCAAACAATGACTTTAAATCCTCTCTAGACAGTAGAAAACATAAATATTAAACAAAATTGAAAGCTGAGCATGGCATGCATGAATTCAAACTTTATCACTTCTTTCGTTTAATTAGCAGCAATAGAATGAGAGATGGAACACATAAACACACTTAAAATGACAAGTAGGAAACACACCATCAGCATAATAATCCACAAGAATCCACAATGATGTCTGCAAAACCCTGGCCTTCCTTTTCCTCAAATTGCAAAGATACAAGTAAAATATACAATAGAGCTTCTCCCTCAAGAGACCAACCTTCCAACCCCTCAAAATGACTAAGAAAATACATAATATAGGCAATCCAACCTCTTCCCTTGCCTCTAGGGGTCGAGCTCATCCTTCTAGGAGCAGTTTGAACTAATTCCAAACTAAGCACTAGATAATAGGCAGCTCAACAACTTGCCTCTATTACCTAGCTAACTGATTCATGCATTAATTATTCACTTTTTACATCAAGGAAGCTTCTAGAAGGGTAAAGAGAGATAAAATCTATCAAAGTGCCATGAAAATATTACATTTATCCATCATCTACAAGTAAAAATGGTCAACCATAGTCAAAACAGTGGTTTTTTGACAAAAAAGGTCAATTCTGGCAAAGCTGGCTCTCACTGCCGCGCCCCTTGGTTCTCACTGCCGCGCCCCTTTGCAACAACTTTTGAGTGGGTTCCACTGGTCCAAATCAGATGCAAGATGGCTCATTGGAAAGCTTGGTCTGTCTACTTTCCATCCCAAGTGGAATTTCTGAATTTGGAGTTGTTTGCCCCCTCAAAAACCATTTCTCCCAAGGTCACTTTCTGCAACTCAAAAAGTGGGCAGAAAGTCATTTTTTTGATGTATTTTGAGCTTTTGGAGGCTCAAATCTCAAAATCAGGCTTCTCCCAAGTATTGGTAATTTTTCTCTTTGCATGGCCTTTCCAAAAATGCCAAGTTTTCAAAATTCCGAGCAGTCCTCCAAAATAGTCGCACTTGGAACGCGGCGTTTCAAATGGCCAAAACCTGTAAATTGCACAAAAAATTCACAAATGACAAAATTTTCTCCAAATTTCTTGAAATTTGGGTTGGGAGTCCCCAATCAAGTACCATGCTGAGTGAAGGATGCTTCAGCCAAGATGGAGAGTGGATTTGTCCTTTTCTTTTTCTTCCGGGCCTCTGACAGATTTCGTTGGAGAATTTTCATTCTAGCCTTGCAAACATGCAATCTCGCCCAATAGTGTGTTTTCATGTTGCGTAGCAGCTCTTTGTCACGATTTGCCTTCTCCAACAATCTCTCCAAATGTGCATTCACCCTGATAAGCATGGACTCCCGATCAGCAGGCAATGGGTCACCGGGCCTCCTACGGTTCAAAGTTCGATCACTGTGGATCCTCCATAGCTTGAAAACAAGATACTGCAAATGGGCAAGCCTGCAACTTCGTCAATGATGTGGGCTCTTCCCTCTTGTGGTGACCACCCTTGCCTCCCCTACGAGGCCTCCGCTGTGTCTCAATCTCAGTAGATGATGATCGGTCACACTTGCTCATTAGTTCCTAGTAGTTGACAGTGTTATGAGCAAGGTGGAATAAACAAGTCAAAATGACGGCTGCCCTGCCTTCAATATGTTGTGAATTATGCTGTTTTCAAGGGGAAACATCATGAGGGATATGTTAGGGGAGGGAATTTACATATAGGAAAGGGGAAAATATCTATATAAGCAGGGAATTCTGAAGGAAAACATCACATAATGCTAAACATGTCATTCCATCTTTCAACATTTGCAAATCAATACTTTATTTAGGGAAACTGAGTTTTTTAAGCATCAAGGGAAAGGACAATGAAAATCTTCATGATGGAGGGGAGGATGTCATGGGCATAGGGGGATAGGGCAGCATCACTGATGTACAAGTAACAGGCTACTCCTTTGCTTATTTTGTCTTTTAATGCCTTAAACATCCTCTGTTTTTTCACATGTAAAAATGGCCATTTGATGCTAATGGGAAACAGTAATTTAGTTTATTTGATCACAAGGGGAAGGGAAGGGTCCTTGTGACAATTTTGCAATGGAAGGGAGAGGGACTGTATCAAGGGAATTAGGGAAATAAGGGGATAAATGAATTAGGATTTGGGACTTGGAAAACTACTAACAATGTTGCGAACCATATTTCATAACAGCAGTCTTTCAATAGTGCTGGTAGCTTCATAATTGCATTTGTCATGAGTGAATTAGGGTTTCATTGCATGTTTTGACAATAGGGAAGGAGATTCAATTGCATAGGGAGTTTGAAGATGGGATAGGCAATTGAATTAGGTTTTTCATGAAGGGAATAGGTAGGAAAACAAAGTCTAGGGAAAGGGAGATGATACCATGTTAATGCACAAACCCTAACACAGCAAAACTGCTCCCTTTTGATAGCTAGCAGCTGGTTCATTTGATAAACTTTGTCATGATTTTACATAGCTTCTAACCTTTGATATTTACAACAAGATGACATTTTTCTTTTGTTTTTTATAAGGCTATGCAAGTTATATTTTTTACTCTTTTTTTTGTGTGATTATAAGCATGCCTTGTCCTCATTTTCTTTTCTTTTTACTATATTTGTTTTCATTCTTTTGCTGTGCAATTTACATATATAATTTGTTGTGTGTAATAGTGTAGGGTTTGAGCATGTAGCATGGGGAAAAGGAAGGATTTGTATGGTTAAAAAGAACTAGGGTTTGATAGGATTTAGGGGTAGGGTTTGTATGGTTAATTTGCAAATGAGATCAATAAATATGACATATTAACATATGTGATTAACATGGGAAAATGAAAGGAGGGACATAAGGAAAAATTGCCTTGAAAAACAAACAAACTGTCATTACATATGCTTGCAAAACAACCATCATTCAACCTATCTTCTATTGATTTCTTGCATGAAATTATGACCATAATACTCCTTTGCAATCATAACACCATCACAAACCACGTGGAGGAGACATACCTTGATAAATTTGAGAGGATTTGGAGAAGTTTAACTGTTTGGGTGAGTTTTTGTGCAGGCAGCCAGAATGGTCGCGCACCACTGTAATGGTCGCGCCCGTGTAGTTTTATACAGCGAAAAACTCACCGAATGGTCGCGCACCACCCAGGTGGTCGCGCACACTTGTGGAATGGTCGCGCACCACCCAAGAATGACTGCGCACCACTGTAATAGTTGCGCCCGTGGAGTTTTACACAGCAAAAAACTCACCACAAAGCCGCGCACCACCCAGGAGGTCGCGCACACCTGAAGAATGGTCGCGCACCTTCCCAAGCGCTGGATTTGCAGAAAATTGCCACGAAATCGCCTTCTTTGCCTCTAGCACGAAATTTTCACTTTCAATTGCACAATAAGAGTGACTAAAGAGGGAAATTAGCTTTTATAGGTTCATTTTAAAAAAATTTAACTTTAGAACCCACTTTCTAATGTTTTCAACTTGTTTTTCTTTTTAACACTGTTTAGAGTCTTTTTGTCCTGAAATGAGTTCTTTTGATGCGTTTGACTCCGTTCTTTTTGCAGGTTGACCATCTGATGGGCTTGTGGTGAAGGAACCAGGGTTGTTGCCGACACTTTTGCAAACTTCTGAAAATTTCTTTATTTTTACAAATTTGACATGACCTTGGACTTAAAAATAGGGTTTTTAAATCCAAGGTATAAAATGATCTGTAGCTGATGAAAATAACAATGAAACATATGTACCATACCTCCTTCTGGCTTGCTGGGCACTCACTGACCTTGACTCATGACCTTGAAGTGATTTTGACTCAAAACCCTAGACCTAAGACCTGGGACCTCAAGACAAAAATAACAACAAGTATGACTCAATTACATTGTAGTATGACCTGATCCAGCAAAGCCAAGAAGGGAACAAAGACCAGCTCCTCCATTCAGTGTTATGGCATGCCTAGTGGGATGCAAAATTGACACTGATGAGACACCTATAAATGCATATGCAAAGAGTTATTGATCACTGATGGAGGGCTCAAGACCGACACTAACACAAGCAAGGCCTGCAAATAGTTATCCGCATGGGATACCAAAACTTAGTGGTTGAGGGAGACTCAATCCTAGTCATCAACATGCTGACAAAGCTAAACCATGGATCCAAATGGGATAAGCTCAGCCATAGTTGTAGAACAGCTAGACTAATCCAAGAAATCAGAGAGTTGATTCATAAGTTTGACTACATCATGATTAATCACGTTAGGAGAGAAGGGAATAAAGGGGCATACTTCTTAGCTAATTGGGGTTGTAACCATCAAAACGACCCAATGAAAAAATTTGGCCGGTTTAGCCCTATGATGACACGTATCAGACTCTGGCTAAAATCCTAGGTCACGATCAGAGGAAAATCCTCCAATATGGCCCTCCAAGAGGCTAGGACCCTGATCAGGGTGTGTGCCAGTGGTTGGGAAATCGAATAGAGATTTAATGGATGGTACCTCCGAGTACAGTACCACTGCCCCCCACACACTCGAGGCGATGGGTGCAGTGTCCCTTTGCATGATGTCATGCAGGGAAGGTGGGAAAGGTGGAAGTGAGAGTTATGTTGGTGAAGGCCTAAACAATAGTCAAGGGAGATATTTGGGTGTTGTAGTTTGGATCGATCATGGACGGGGAGGTTGGTGCAATGGATGGGTTTTGCGATGCCATCCACAACACCAAGCACATCGTCTGCCTATAAGAGTTAGCGAGGATGTACTCCGATTTCTCTCAACCCTCGCAATGCTAACATATTCTGGTTTTTGCTTGAGGAAGAGGGGGAGTATTATGGGTGAAAACTGTGAAAGTGAGTAGCGTTGTAGGAATTGGGGGTGGAGGTTGGTGGAATTTTCTAGGTCTTGCGTATGTCTCTTACATCTGCTTGGTATTGTATCCATTTCCATCAGCTTTGAAATTCTTCTATCTCACATGGGAACCCTGGGAATTTTGGACAGAGGTACGAGTGGGGTAGCTCGTAGGGGTCTTGTGGGTATAGGTAGAGAGATAGACCCAGGGGGTAGAGTTTGCCAATCCACTCGTAGTCTTGGAGAAGGCCCTTGCTATAGATGCATGTGTAGCTGCGGGTGATAGGTAGAAACCTCAGTAGAAGGGGAAAGGCTGAGAATTATGGGTGGGAAGTTTGGTAAGGGAATGGAGATGGATATAATAGGCAGAAAGGTGATGATGACATCATGGGGCTCAGGGATGAGGGGATGATTAGGTTGGGATTTTTGATTGTCTCCTAGGCAAAGAGGAAAGGTATGCATACCTTGGTTGGTTGAACGAGGGCATGTGGCAGTGCTCACCAACCTATAATTAGGGAGTGGAATCTAACCTGCTTGAGGCTGAGAGGAGGTGTTTGTGGCGACGGGGTACCACTGGGGATGGTAGTGGGTTAGCCCCCTTCGGGGAATTGACCTATAACCATGAAGGCCTTGACATTACAATTGATGGGGAAGGGGAGGAACAAGGCGAGTTGGCAAGTTGGCAAGTTGTAATAGTACCACACAAGTTAAAGACTATTGTTATATTCTGTTTAACTATTTTTGGCTAATGAATTATTCCAATGAACAAGACTGAGACAACACAACTATGGCTCGTCTTGTGAAAAGCCCTGGCTATGGAAGATGAGCCTAAGCGACCATAAGGGACATGAACTCAGGCATGTCTGAGGCACACAAAAGTAGAAATCTATGGAAAGACTTATCAATGAGGTGATTGAGACATACTGTGAGGGCACAAATGAAGGTATCCACAAAATTCTAGAGGAATGGGAAGATGAAGTTAAACAGGAAAGTGAGACGGACACGGAAATGAAGGACTGGAGGACCCTTGTGTCGGACCTCGGAAACACTAGAGGAATGATCACTCAATATAAACATACCCTATACCTGTACTGCCTAATGAAAAGCTTGTTGGGCAAGGCTATGGAGCATATTTCGGTGGGCATGGTTGTCACTGTTCAAGGCATGCTGAATTATAAACAAGAATTTTACAAGGTGCAGTTTCAACTACACAAGCATGATTTTAGACTTGGTAGAATTGAGAGGCACATCCCATGTCTCTTGGAACCGAACGAGCTGTCGGGATCGAATGCCAAAGACCTAGTGCCAGTGGAATCAGCTTAGACTGATCAGAATGACTAGACAATCTCTCTTGTTATTTTTGTTTATATATGCAGATAGATTTTACATTTCCTTATGCAAGCATAAGTATAGGTAGATATCTAGAGTATGGACATGAATCTATGACTCATATAGCTTGGATAGAAAGACTGAAACTCTTTTGTTACTGGATGGAATACAATGCAGATAGGTGGCCAACAAACTTGGTTTCCCATTGGGCAAGTTGAGGCCACCTAGCCAATCTATGTGGTGTAAATTTTCTTTATAAACTAATGAAAAAGGAGGATCTACCAAGCTTAACAAAAGAAAAAATTAACTTGAATGTAATATCTATTAATAGAAAAGTAAAGGGACAATTTTATCTAGATCTATGTTAATTTTAGATTTATAAGTATATAGATGGATTAATCCCTTATAATATAATATTGTTTTAAGTACAAAAATTAGAGAAAACGTTTGCGCTTCTAAAACCTTGATCCCTATCATTGTTTATAGATTTGGATTTGAAATGAATTTTAACTCATTATTATTATAGTTTACTTAACCTTATTAATAAAGTTTACTTATCGCTATCCTTATATTAAGGATTTTAATACATGTTTCATATAATTAAATTAAAAGGTATTT
>APFE030458609.1:0-16732 GCA_000404065.3 Pinus taeda
TAGAAAGTTCTAAAAATAGCATTTCTGGGTCCCTTCCTACTTATAGCAATCCCTAGTCTATCTGTAGGAAGTAAAATTAATTTTGGTCTTAATAGCAATTGGAAATATTAATTAATTAATTCAGTCGAGTTAATTAGTTAAGAAAATTCGAATTTGAAGTATTTGTGAGCATGCACATGAGTTGTCCCGTTGATTAATGAATTTATCCTTAATTTCCTCCACCGGTTGAGGGAATAAGTATGAGTTCTATAATGAGAGAATCAATTGACTTAGTTCTAACTAGTCAAGTCTAGTTAGATTATTTTAACAAGTTGTTAAAATAATAAAATATAGTTTGTTAATGCTTGCATGCATGTTACAACTATTATTTTAGGTCACTAAGAATTCACTCATGGGTAACTGTTGCATGTCAGTTATGTCAGAGACCCAATTGAGATCAAATGTGGGGCAGTGTACTATCGGATGCTTGGATATTTCTAGTAAGTATTCCTTGCATGGAGAAGGATCTATTATAGGAGATTGGAGGACTTGTGGCCTATATATTGAGGCCTAGGTAGTCCATGATTTTCATCTTCTGATTGAAGATCGTCAGAGTACAAAGAGAGCAGGATAGCTATTGAGTTGATTCTTTTTGTATTGTGAAGAGGATTCCACTTAATTGATAATACATGGTTGGGATTTTAAGCGGGTGCTTTCCCCTGGATATATCTTGTGTTATGTATGTTTGATTTCTCCATATTAGTAATATGTGTTCTTATTGATGTTTCTCATGGTTGATTAAGCTTCCAATAAAATGTTTATAGAAGTAGATCAAGTGTTTTGCTTTAGTACATTGCATTACCGGGTTGATCTACAGGTGGGAAATTTCTACATGGTATTAGAGCTAGCTGATTTGTAGAAAATGTTCTCCATGGTATCAGAGCTAGCTGATTTGTAGAAAAATTCTACAAAACTCTCCAAGAACTAATGGGGCATATGGAAATAGGTCTCCTGGTGGGTACAGGTAATAAAGAGAATGCAGCACCATCTAAGGAGTTCAATGCATCTGACAGAGGACAAGGACTTCGATATGAGGAGCAAAATAAGGATGAAGGTTGGAAGCCTTTGCAATGTTGGACTTGTGGAGGAGAGCATCATAGGGGATATTTCCCACAACATCTGGGTGGTAGACCATGGATCTATAGTGCTCAGGAGGCACAGAAAGTGGGAGATGTTGGGAAGAGTATTCCTAAGATCTATGCAGCACTAGATAATAGACACATAGACCATTAAGCATCTATCATTGAGATGGATGGTAATAATTTTTATCAAGTTGTTTCTATTTTGATTGACCATGGATCTAATTATAGTTATGTTAATCCTGACCTGGTGGATAAGTGTGGTTTGAATAAAGAAGTGCATGCAAATTCTTGGTTAATGTATTTGGCTATAGGTACAAAGAAGTGGGTTCATCATTGGGTAAGAGCTTGTGCATTTGATTTGAATAGTATGCGTACCTCAGCACATTTGAATGTATTACTGTTGTGATCATATAGTATGTTGTTTGGCAGGGATTGGTTGTACCTTCATAGAATCAAGGTGTATTGTTATGACAAATCCATTGAATGCTTGGATGACAATGGAGAATAAAGAGTCTTGTGAGGTAAGAAGAAAGCAACGGTAGTTAGAATGGTGATAGTTATGCAGGCCAAGCGTAGTCGTAGGAAGGGTGTGTGTTATTTGCAGTGCACATTTCTAGTGATAAATGTAAGGAAGTTGAGGATGCAAATGTTTTGAGCAGGTACCCAGTTCTACATCAGTTTTAGGATGTATTTCCTGTAGATATTTCAAAGTTTCCACCTCACAGGGAAGTAGACATTTCTATTGACTTGGTGCCAAGGGCAACTCCGGCATCAAAGGCACCTTACAGGATGAGTACACCTGAGTTGGTAGAGTTGAAGCTATAGTTGAAGGAAATGTTGGACAAGGGATACATTAGGCAATGACTAAAAGTAGTTAAATCAAGTGACCATCAAGAACATGTATCTGTTACCGAGGATTAATGAATTGCTTAAATAGTTGAAGGGAGCAACAGTGTTCTTGAAGATTGATTTGAGAACCGAATATCATCGGATACGCATTAAAGAAGAGGACATCTACAAGACAACTTTCTGAACCAGGTATGGCCATTATGGGTTTGTTGTAGTTCCATTGGTTTAACTAATGCTCTAGCTACCTTTATGTTCTTGATGAATAGTGTGTTGTGTCCGTATTTGGACAAGTTTTTTATTGTGTTCTTTGATGATATATTGGTATATTATAAAAAATGAAGAAAATCATGTCAAGATTTTAGCAGCAATTTTGATATTATTGAGAAAGAATCAGTTGTATGTTAAGCTCATCAAGTGCAGATTCTTTAAGACTGAGGTACACTACTTGGGACACGTGGTTTCTAAGGATGGCATAGCAGTGGACCCAGAAAAGGTAAGATCTATCATGGAGTGGGTAGTTCCCAGGAATGTGGATGAGGTGAGATCTTTCATGGGGCTAGCAAGTTATTACAGGAGGTTCATCAGGAACTTCTTGCAGATTTATTATCTTATCACAACATTGCAAAGGAAAGGTAAGAGGTTTGAATGGACAGAGGAGTGTGCGTCCATTTTTTAGCAACTCAAGTAGTTGTTGACACATGCATGAGTGTTAAATATTGCCAATGTGGACAAAGAGTTTGTAATATGTACATATGCTTGTAAGAGAGGAATTGATGGAGTCCTTATGTCGGATGGACAGGTGGTATGCTATGAGTCACGGAAACTAAAATAGCATGAGAAGAACTACCCGCTACATATCTTAACTTGGCAGTGGTCATACATGCATTGAACATGTGTAGGAAATATCTTCTTGGTAGGAGGTTTGTATTGATGAGTGATCATAGTGGTTTGTGGTATCAATTTAACCAACCGAATTTGATTGCAGGTAGGCTCAGTCGCTGGCCACGATCAGTGAGTTCGATTTTGAGATCAGGTATATCAAAGATAAAGACAACAAGATCGAAAATGCTCTTAACAGGAGGATACATGTAAATCACATAGCAGGTATGAGCTCCTACGGGATGGATTTACAAGATAGGATCTTACAAGCAGGTCAATAGGATGTCAGGTATCTGGAGATTGTGCACAAGTTGCAGCAGAGTTCAGCTAGTGGTACAAGTACAGGTTTAGAGACATGATATATGTGCCAGATAGTAGTGAGCTCAAGAAGGTGAGATTGAGGGATTTTCATGCGAAACCATATTTAGGTCACCCAATATATCAGAAGATGCTAAAAGCAGTGCCAAAATTATATTATTAGCCGAATTTGAAGTGATATGTAGCAGAGGTTTTGGCTAGGTGCTTGGATTTTCAGCAGATGAAGGTAGAGTGTAAGCATCCATGTGGGCTTCTATAGCTGATTCTGATTCCAGAGTGGAAATGGGAGGTCATTTCCATGGAATTTATAAGAGGTTTGTCGAGGACAGTGAGACAACATGATTCCATCATGGTAGTGGTGGGCAGGTTGATAAAGGAAACACACTTCATTACAGTGAAGTCTACATTCTCAGCGAGTGATGTAACACACATCTTCATCAAGGACGTTGTCAGATTGCATGGAGTTCTGAATAATATTGTGTCAGACAGGGATGTGAAGTTCACTTCCAAGTTTTAGAAGGATTTATTTGCAGGTTTGGCTACAGAGTTAGCCTTCAGTACATCTTATCATCCACAGATAGATGGGCAGAAAAAGAGGGTCAACAAGATATTGGAGGACATGTTGAGGATGTATGTGATGCATCAAAAGTGGAAGTGGAAAGAGTACCTTCCACTGGCAGAGCGTGCTTACAACAATGGGTACTATGAGTCACTAAGGATGAGCCTGTTTGAGGCGTTGTGTGGGAATAATTTTAATACTCCCATCAGTTGGAGTGATCTGGTGAACAGGGTATTGATTAGACCAGACATGTTGGAATACATGGAGCGAGGAATGCAGGTAATCAAGAAGAATTTGAAATTAGCACGGGATAGACAGAAGAACTACGCAGATCAAAATAGGTTGTTCAAGGAGTTCCATGTTGGGAAATAGGTGTACTTGCGCATCAAACCAAAGAAGAGATCCTTGCAGATTGGATAATGTGAAAAGTTGGCAGCCCGGTTTTTTAGACCTTTCAGGAATATTGAGAGGATTGGGCCAGTAGCCTATCAACTTGCACTGCCTTCGATAATGAAATTCCATGATGTTTTCCATGTGTCATTGCTTAAGAAGTATGTTAAAGATGTTAATCATATGATTGACTGGTCTGTATTGCAATTGGAGCCAGAAGGATAGTTCCAGTAGGAACGACAGTGTATATTGCAGAGAAAGGTGCTCATGCTCTGGAAATGAGAAATCAAGTACGTTAAAGTGCAATGGAAGCAATTTTGGCCCAATGAATATACATGGGAGATGGTGGATCAGACGTGGGCTATGTACCCTTGCTTATTCATTGGTTGAGCGGATGTTTTGGTACATGTTTTGGTGATGTTTGGTATATGTACATATGTATACAGATGTAAATACCACCATGAGATATGTTATAAATATTCAATAAGCGGTATGGTTTTCATGTCATTATGATGTTCTACTTATTATGTTGTCATGTTGGTTTGCTTCTCAACAGGATGATAATTGTAAATACTGCAATGAGCTAATTTATAAAGCTCCATGGGTAGTATGTTTTTCTTACAGAAGCCTTATTGGCTGTAGGTGTTCTTGAATACCGAGGATGGTGTTCCCCCAAGGGGGAGGGTTCTATAACAACCCTGGAGAAAATTCCATGTAATAAAAGTTAATAAAGGAAAAATAATAACCACAGTTGTTGGGATGTTTATTCCAAGCTGAATGTTGGGAAAAAGCATAGTGATGGGGATAACTGGTGATTTGTTAATGGCTAAGGAAATTCGAAAAGGAAATGACAAATTCTTTGGAAAGGAAAAATGGTATTTTGGCACATTTATTTATGAAAATAATGGAAAATGAAGAAAATAGAGGCCTCATTAATAAAAAGGCTTCCTAGGATCAGTTCTCAGACTTTTGTCAGTTCAATTTTGGATCTCTCTCTCTATTCTCTTTCTCTCATACTCTTGGACACATACAGTATTTTTGGAGCACTCTTGGAGGAGTGTGGCATACTTAGAGTTTTGGAGAAAGAAGGCAAAGGAAGAGAAGGAAAGTACAAGACGAAATTGAAATTAGCAACTACATCGGGTTTTGCTTGCAAGTACTGAGTTGCATGTATGTTTTCCTCACTAGTTTTGGCATGCATGGCATATGCATGTGGTTTATTGGTCATGATTTATCATTGGCATGGATGTTTGCCTATATTGACAGTGGAGTTTCCTAACCTTGCCATTTCTTGGATAGCCATAGTGTTGTGGGTTTATTTCTTTACTTTTCTAGTTGGTCCTCATGTTTCCTTTAGCTTGGGTTGAGTTACTAGTCCTGGAAGCCTTGGTTGGAAAAACACTATGGAATCCCTTGGTGGGTTGAGTTACTAGTCCTAGAAGCCCTGGTTGGAAAAAGCGCTTTGGAAACCCTGTATTAGCTGTGGGTTGAGTTACTAGTCCTGGAGCCTTGGCATGAACAAATGCTCTAGAGCCCTGGGAGGCTTGGGTAGAGACCAATATGGCAATGGTTTCTGATGTTCGACTGTGAGGTGGAATCATTGTTGAATGGGTTGAAGTGGTGATCAGAACTTAAACCAGAATGCAAAAACTTACATATATAATCATAAACATAGAGATGTAGCATAAAAACACTTCATTTCATTAATAGAAAAATATTGAACTATGCTTACAAACAGAATGGAAATAAGATAGCTCGGGCGATGGTAGCTTATCTCTGAGAAGAGATGTGGCGGATACACACCTCTGAACTATGTTACAAGGATACCAAAAAGATATTTAATTGAAATTGTGATTTATTCATTGTTAGAAAGTGTTAATTCATGATTTAAAAACACCATTAAATACATAAGCATGAAGAATTGTTAAGGAATTTTGTAGCATATTAGAATATCAAACCATGAGAAGAAAAGTGATGCAAGAGATTATTAACGGAGTTTGGATATCTTCAAGCCTACATCTTAGGGCCCTGGTCTTGAATGGGGAGGCCTTTATATTAGAAATTCAAAGCCAAAAAATACATCAAAGCTACATCAACAAGATCCCTGGCTGGTCTAGTTGTGTTCTGCTCAACCTTAGAAATCCGACGCAACATACGGCTCAGAAAAAGATCTCTTACAACTCCTAGAATAAACCAACAAAGTTCTGCCTCAAAATCCCCAAAGCTACACTAAAACTCTTCTCTGTTGCACAACATTTCTCAACTCCTCTCTACGCTTCATGGCATTACATTACATGTATATATAGTGTTTATGACCAACCTTAATGGAAAACATAGCAATGTATTAAATCACATTTCTCATTGTTATAACCATATACAATATTGTTTAGAACCACACCATATATTACATTCAGTGCAATGGAAACTATGCACATATCAACCATATACTATGTTTTAACTCCGACACATTTATATGGTTTCCCCAAACTTAGTATATAGTTAAAACCAAAACCAATCGTATGTGAATGGTGGAGTGGTGGAACTATTGCGGTTATGGTGGAACTACGTCTTAAACATAGCATAGCAACATAACCTATTGACATGTGCACAAAACATTACATAACAAATCGCATATTATGGGCGGTCGATAGAGCTGCAGACCGTGGCATTATCGTTGAACTACGTATTAAATGTAGTAGAAAATTCTCGGTGGTGATGGAATCACATTAGAGCCTGTGGAAAGAACGTTACATCCACATCAAATATAGTATGTGAACATGGTGGAGTGGTGGAACTGCGTGGCAAGTGTGAACACAGTGGAACGGCGCATCCCGTGGCATCCAATGGTGTTAAACCATAAATTTCTTTAACCGCTACATTTGTTGTTTGTGAGCATCGCTTACCATATGATTTCACACTTTAATATTAATCCACCACCATAGCTTCATAACATATGTCATTGACATGGTTTATAACATATGCCCCATTCCATTGTTTTATAAATCAAATGCACATTACATGTTTAATATATGTTATGCGTGCATTTTAATATATGGTTTTTGTTTTTAAAAATGACATTTTAATAGATACATGCCATCACCATGTAAAAATCACCTTTTAACCTATTATTTCACCTTGCAACCAAACTTGAGATATTACCACTATAACAAAGCTAGAGATCTACCACTGAGTTAAACGTGTATGTTTGCCATGTGTCGAGCAGTAAAACATTGTTTCATCTCAAACTTCCACAAGCAATTCCTCATTCATTCAGAGGTCAAATGCACCTGTTCAAGTTGCATTGGAGTCGTTTCAGCGAGATCTACGCAATGGTGTTGCTTCCACTTGAATATAGTAACTTTGAATTTTAGGCTTTTTCTAGATCCTTGATCATCCAATGATCAATTTCGGATCATTTCCTCCCCTCTTAGACCTTTTGGACCACCAAAAGCCTAAAGTTCCATAAGACCAATGTGGGTTCCATTTTCCTACTTGTCCGGTATCTTTCCACTCTGTTATGAACCTGTACACTTTACTCATCCATGCAATCATCAGCAAAATACACAAACTACAGAATATATCAGGTCCTTTTCCATCCACATCTACATTCATATTTGTTGTTAATATCCAAACACCACTAAACAATAATAAACCCATTAACAACATTAAAAGTATTGACATAGCTAAAACCATACCCTACTTTCCTTTCATAGATGAAACAAAAATGAACTTATCACGCTACAAGTCTTGTTGATGTACAATTTTGGATTCCTTAAGCAAAGTTATCTGTTTGTAATTAGCTTTAATGATCACTTGCTTAAGTTCTTTAGATTGTACAACAACACCTTTCCTAGCATAAGCTGCTTGTTTTAACTGCTCAACTATAAAAACAGATTTATCGCTTTTGTGTGATGAGAATGTACAACATATTCAACTCCTTTTTTGAACAAGTGATACTGATTAGCTTTCCTGTAAAAGATCGCTTTTATATCATATAAATACGGGCTGCCCAAGACCATCCCACGTGTATCTAGTTTTACCGCATCACATGTCACCTTATCCTTAAATTGAGAAGTTATTGCAAATGGTAACATGCATTTCTCAGTTACTCACAATTTATGATTTCTTCTCATACAAATTAAAGTGTACTGTTTATGATGCTTTATGGTTTTCAATCCCAATTGCTTAACAACTATTTCTGAAATTAGGTTAGTTTGAGATCCACTATCCAACAATGTGTCGATATTTGTATGTTTCATAACAACCCTTATATGAAATAACTTGCCTCTAGAGTTGTTAGAATCATTACCTTTGTCGGATTTACCAGTGATAATCAATGATGTGATCTGTGTCTCATTGCCTGAATCTAACCCTAGGCCCAATGGTTTCATTGTTGCTCCAACCTTTTGCTTCCCCATTCTAGCCCACTTTGGTTTATTTTTGGGATGCCATTGCCAACAATGATCCTCGTCATGGCCCTCTTTCTTGCAATGTTTACAAGAGATATTTTTCAACCTCCTTCTTGCCGAAGTTTACTTTCTTCACTTTCCCTTTTCCCTTGCTTTCCATTCTAGCTGTCGATTTTGATGATACCCCAACTCCCAAATTACCTGCTTCAATGTAAGTCGCTTGTACTACCACTTCATCCAAGTTAGTAGGACTGAACATAAATACAGTATTGCGAACATACTCAGGTAATCCTCCTATGTCTTTCATTAGATTTTATTGAGTATACAAAGGAATATCTAGCATCAATGCCTTCTTACAAAACTCATTTGTATATTCCTGCACTGAATGACCTTTCCTTACTTTTAGTCCTTGCCATTCTGTTAAAGATTTTTCCTTATATCCCAATGGATAAAATGTTTTCTAACTGCAGTAATAAAATCAAACCATGATGGAAAAATATTACCGATATGCTAAGTGCCTTTCGGTAACTTACTCTGCCACCAGATCAATGTTGTGCCTGCTAAACGAAGCGATGTAAGTCTGATTTTGACTTCATCTTTAGTGATCTATTGCACACCACAGTAGACCTCCATTTTCCTTACCCAGTTGTCAAGATTATCGACATCAAATTCTCCATTGTACATGGGTAACTCAAACTTAACATCGAGTTTCAATAACGGTTTCGAAGTTTCAAGTGGATTCAAGAGAGAAGTGATAGGGTCTTTTTGATCGCCTTCATCTTCTTTTCCAGATTGTGATGTATTTCCTTCTTCATCTTAGACTTTGTTGTCTTAAACTCTCGATCCATTTCTTCGACCATGGCTCACAAGGTCATGAAAGCATCTATGAAACCTGCATCAAATCCAAATGGATAATCACCGCTTCCTTCTTCAGCCATCTCTTTTCCTCAAGTTGTCCTTCTCCTAGAGCCAACCTCTGGATCTCCTGCAACAAGTTATCCTTCACCAAGCTATGATTTTTTCTTGGTGATCATGCACACTTCAAATCACAATTAACAACAACCTGCTCTGATACCAAATGATCCCAAAAAGATATTTAATTGAAATTGTGATTTATTAACTGTTAGAAAGTGTTATTACATGATTTAAAAACACCATTAAATACATAAGCATGGATAACTGTTAATAAATTTTGCAGCATATTAGAACAGAAAACCATGAGAAGAAAAGTGACACAAGAGATTATTAACGGAGTTATCTTCAAGCCTACATCTCCAAGCCTTTGTCTTCAATGGGGAGGCCTCTATATTAGAAATTCAAAGCCAAAAAAATACATCAAAGCTAAATCAACTAGATCCTTGGCTGGTACAGTTGTGTTCTACTCGATCTCAGAAATCCAACGCAACTAACTACTCAGAAAAAGACCTCTTACAACTCCCAAAATAAACCTACAAAGTTTTGCCTCCAAAATCCCCAAAGCTGCACTAAAACTCTTCTCTGCTCTACAAAATGTCACAACTCCTCTCCACCCTTCATGGCATTACATTACATGTATATATAGTGTTGGTGACTAACTTTAATGGAAAACATAGCAATGTATTAAATTACATTTTGCATTGTTATAGCCATATACAATATTGTTTAGAACCACACCAAATATTACATTCGGTGCAATGGAAACTATGCACATATCAACCATATACTATGTTTAACTCGGTGCATATATCCTGTGGCATCCGACAGTGTTAAACCATAAACTTCGTTCATCGTTTCATTTGTCGTTTGTGAGCAACGCTTACCATATGATTTCACACTTTAATATTAATCCACCACCATAGCTTCATAACATATGTCGTTGACATGGTTTATAACATATGCGCCATTCCATTGTTTTATAAATAAAATGCGCACTACATGTTTAATATTTGTTATGTGTGCATTTTAATAGATGGTTTTTGTTGCTGCTCCAACCCGTCTCAATGCAGGAAGTAGAAGATGGGATGACCCAACTCAAGGATGGCAAGGCACCAGGTCCTGATGTCTTCACCACCAACTTCTTTCATGAGTTATGGGAGCTCATCAACATAGAGGTTTGGGAACTAGTGGAAGAATCAAGATCTATGCACTGGATTATCCCCTCCCTAAATGCTACTTTCATAGCATTAGTCCCCAAAGGGGATGAATCAAATACACCAGACAAATATAGGCCGATTGCATTATGCAATGTCATCTACAAAATCATCTCCAAAGTATTGGTGAATCGGCTCAAACCTCTACTCCCTCTTCTCATCTTGCCGGAGCAGACTGGATATGTAGAAGGGTGTCAGATAATTGATGGCATTATTCTTTCAAACGAAGTGATCCACTCCCTGAAACTACTCAAAAATCCAGGTATGATTCTAAAGCTTGATCTCTCCAAAGCTTTCGATAAACTTAGTTGGGAATATATTCATCAAATGTTATTGGCTTTTGGCTTCAATGCCACATGGACAAGGTGGATAATGAATCTCATCACCTCTCCCTGTTTCTCGGTCCTGCTCAATGGTTCTCCCTCTGTTCCCTTTCGCCCCTCTAGAGGTATTCGTCAAGGGGATCCCCTATTCCCCCTTCCTTTTTGTCCTCATGGCAGAAGGACTTAGCTGTCTACTTCACCATGTTATCTCCTCTCATGCTCTAAGGGGTATCTCTCTACATGGTCTCCATCATTTATCCCATCAACAGTTTGTAGATGATAGAATGCTTTTTGGTCATCCCTCATCCCAAGAGGCAAAAGCCTTCAAAGCCCTGCTCTCTCTATTCTCTGAAGTCTCTGGAACCTATATCAATGCATCCAAATCCCAACTTTTCTTTTTCAATACCCCAGTCACCACTCAAAAAAACATTGCTCGAATTCTGGGATTCTCCATAGCAGCACTTCCCTCAAAATACTTGGTGGCTCCTCTGTTGGACTCGGCCATTAAACATGCTTCCTGGAGGATGCTTCTCGACAAATTGGAAGCAAGACTTTCTTCCTGGACTTTCCACTCACTCAACATAGCTAGAAGACTCATACTGATCAAATATGTTCTCCAAGCTATGCCTTTGTATCTTTTCTCTATTTTGGCAGCACCCAAATGGGTTCTCAAGGCAATCCGCAATCTTCAAAGAAGTTTTATGTGGGGCTCCACAGGGCTCAACAGGAAATGGGCTCTTGTCAATTGGAAAGAAGTATGCCAGCCAAAATCAAATGGTGGGATCGGATTAAGGGATCCTCTCCAAAGCAACAATACGATGGGAGCTCGGATATGGTGGAATTGGATTGCCAAACCACACATCCCCTGGGCACGACTCTGGCAAGAAAAATATGTGCCAGGAAGTCAATGGGACGATCTCATAAGAATCAGCCCTACCATTCCAAGATCCATGATTTGGAATGCCGCCAAACTTCACAGCGCCTTGATACAAGAGCATAGCTTCTGGGAAATCCACTCAGGCACCACAGCTAGGTTCTAGGAGGACTCATGGCAGCAGCTCCCAAAATTTGCCTCTCTCTTCCACAAGCCAATCTGGCAGGATTCTATGCAGTAAGCCAATCTCACTCATGTTTATCAATTCTGGCAGCATCAATCGTCTCAAGAATTTAAATTATGGAAACCCGCTAGCACCTGGCAGACCAATTAGCAAGAAGAAACCTACACAGAAACTGAACATGAGTTAAATCATAGAAGAATCAAGCACTCGAATCAGCAGGACAAACTAAGATGGGGACATACGCCAAAAGGCATGTTCACCACCAAGGAAGCATACCAATTACGCTACTCTAACACTCATACAGCAAAGGATCAACTCTGGGATCAGGTTTGGCGACCAGGACTCTGGCCTAAGGGTTGGCCTAAGGGTTCCACCTTTCTATGGCTCTTAGGTAAGAGGCGTATCCTTAGGATAATCTACAAAAAAGGGGATTCATTGGACCATCAAGATGTCCCAACTGCAATCTCAACTCAGAAACCATCTTACATCTCATGGACACTTGTCCACTAGCTACTCAGTTATGGGAGAAAATTGATCAATGTAATAGAAGATCAGGAAAACGACATGGGGACATAGCAGATACCATAAGAACATGGCCAAATCACCCTTTCCATAGATCTTTGCTAAACTCGTTGTGGAACATTATCCTAGGCTTTCTCTACTAGATACTATGGAAGGAAAGGAACAATAGAGTCTTCAACAATAACAGCAGGCCGATAGAAACGCTATGGCTTTTCCTGAAGCAAAATCTCCAAGAAACTTTGGCTATTTGACATTGGCAAGACACAGATTTTCTGGAATCTCCTCAGGAGCGCCTCATCATGAAATCTTGGAATCTCGATCTGTCCTACTTGACCCATGTCAAATCCCGTCCCCCAACCAGTTCTGCCTCCCCTCTCAAGTGGTCCCCTCCTGCCTCAAGCTCTTATAAATTGAACTTTGATGGGGCAGCCAAGGGCAATCCTGGGCCGGCTGGTTATGGAGGGGTCTTCATAAATGAAAAAGGAGCAGCATTGCATATCTAATATGGAACGATTGGCAAAGATACCAACAACGTTGTGGAATTGGAAGGTCTGTGGAAAGGGATTTGCATTGCAGACCAAAAAAACTTCTTCCCGCTAGAGGTAGAGGGAGACTCCCTTATCCTAATTACTACAGCTACAAGGATTCAAGCAGGCACCTCGGCAGCTAAGATAGCTTCCAGTTGGAGGTTGCTCAGTAGATTGGAAACTCTGGAGGAAAGGCTCAAGCGCTCCCATAGTATCACCTTCAGGCATGTAAGGCGCACAACCAATAAGGCAGCAGATAGATTGGCCAGCCAAGGGGTCAACCAGCAGCTCCCTTCCTTCCCAGGTCCTCTTAGTGCCTCAGATGATGCACAACTCAAACAGGAATGCACTTCTTTGGTGCTACAGGACTACCTGATCCCTGATGCGGGTGTTTGAAATGAGACATGGTACGAAGGCAGCGCATCGACTGGGCAGGTGGCAGCCCAGTTGCGCCATATGTTATTGCAATGGGACGGCACACTGTCCTCGCGCACCTACATTAAATATAGCATTCGCCACACCTCTCCAGCTCCCAGTTCATAGCACGATGGTGGTCCGGTTGTTCGTCACTCCCGCGCTATTGCTCCAGGCCTTCAACTCTGTAATGGTTGCTGCTCTGGGCAATTATCTGTGCCATTTAGTCAGCCTG
The DNA here is from genome assembly GCA_000404065.3 of Pinus taeda. Taxonomy (NCBI): domain Eukaryota; kingdom Viridiplantae; phylum Streptophyta; class Pinopsida; order Pinales; family Pinaceae; genus Pinus; species Pinus taeda. The sequence continues at coordinate 13,734 of APFE030458609.1, forward strand.
TCTCTGCTAGTTTGGTTCTACCGCTCGACTCTGGCTTCAAAGGTTCACAGTGTCACTTGGTCTATGTTTCCGTCTCACTCGACGCATCCACTCCTCATGCACCTCCCTCTCTGCATTCACCTTTGTTTCTGCCTCTCTCTGCGCATCAATTCCTCACCCCTCTGTGCTTTCACCCCCCTGTGACATATCCTGGTTAATCAATATGCCGCGCGAACGACTCAGACTAGTGAGTAGGCGGGGCGGCTCACAAGGTCGTGCCATTCATTAGCACTCCTCCACCACCTCGGACCCATCCTCAGACGCGCTGGAGTCTGGTCGAGCTAATTACCCGGCTAACAGAAGTGGCAGGGGAAGAGGTAGAGGGCGTGCTAGGAATGACGTCTGTGAGCACAGTGCACATCCCACTGCCCGTTTCCACATTCCATGCTCCCTGGCGAACTCTTCCTTTATAGTCTCAGTCACGATTGAAAAATGTGAGAACGCGGCTCATCTCGGGGCCCCGGCAGAGCGGAGGCAGGCCAATCCCAATGTCGACCAGCGCCAAGTCATAAGAGGCCTGTCCGCTGTGAACCCTGAAGCTGATGCAAGTCCAAGCGCACCGGCAAGAGAAGCAGTCCATCTGTCAGACTCAAGTGACTTAGAGCAATTTGGGTGCAATATTGTTGAGGAACAATTGTCTACCTCAGTTGACCAATGAACCAACCAACGCCTCAGTTTTTGTTCTACAGCCGAAGTAGGAGTTCACCTCCCTTTCAATCTACTGCATCCGTGCTTGTTTCAGGTCTTTGTCAACTCCACTTGATGGAGTATGTCATTGTTTTGTTTATGTTGGAGTCTGTTTTAGTTCTGTTTATGCTGGAGTCAACAAAGTTTAACCTCGTCATGAATTTTTGCATGGTTATTTTTGGGGTTTTTGGCAAGCTTAATATTCTTGAAAGTTATCCACTCTGATGTAAGTCTATCGCTGGCTCCATAGTCAGGATGACGAGAATTACTCTGTCAAATGCCATCCTCCAACCAAGAATCTTCGAGGCTTGCCTCACTGTAACAATTTTTGTATAATAATAGGAGTAGACCAATTGAGAAAAAAATATATATGGCTTTTGTTTTTAAAAATAACATTATAATAGATACATGCCATCGCCATGTAAAAAACACCTTTTAACCTGTTATTTCACGTTGCAACCAACCTTGAGATATTACCACTGTACTTGATTGTCTTCTTAATCATGTACTTGCCTTCTTCTTCATAGAGTCACCATCATCATGTCCTTGATTTCCTTCTTCATCACCTTGTCTTCTTCAACATATGGTCACCATCATTTTGTAGTCTTCATTATTAGGATCACCGGAGGTAAGGACATCAAGCTTCACATCATTGGAGGTAGGACATGTCATCACGTGTATTTCTTCTAGGCCTTCATCAAGTATAGAGATATGGTAGCATTTCATTATGATCAAGATACATGATTGACACTTCATTTGTGTCTTCATCACTTAAACAAGAGTTGTAGTCATCCTCTAGCATCTTCAAGAATATTTTCCATCCCGGTCACTATCATATCAACAATTGAAATCAATGACAACCTAGATTAACCGTGGGATGAAATGGTCCTTGGAAAATGTTCACTTGTTCAATTTAGCAGTCTTAGTATACTTCAACTAAGAGCCTAATTCTTTGCATAAAGTCAATAGGAACATTCAACTTTAACACATTGTACCAAGCCACCAACGAAGGACCCACAAATGGATACATTGTATATGATTAATTGTGCAAGTTGTTGCTTGATCTAGAAATTGTTAAGTGAAGAGAGCTTCATTCTTGTTCTCATATTAGTTTTCTTCCATGAGAACCTGCTAAGGGTAGATGGAGGTTGAATGATTAACATTAATATCTAGGTATGCATCATTAATGTCAACACTTATATCATTTGATGTTGTTCAATAAGATAGGCATTGACCTTTTTGGCCTACAAGTAACAACATTCATTATCAAAATGGCGATATCTCTTATTGATAGAATCATTGTTTCTTCTCCCCTTTGCTAGTCAAGCTAGGTGTTTCTTGATTATGAGCAACAATGATCAACTCACCACCTTGGAATATATTTAGGAGGGATGATCCAAGAAGGAAATTGGGAAGAGCTTGAGCTTTTTGTCAATGTGAGAAAGAAAACCTAAAGTATACTTTATGAAAAATGGTTTGCTTTTGATGTTTAGTTGTAAAAGGTGGCTACATCCTCCATTGGATGGCACATCTTTTCACATCCTACAGTCCCAACCCTCCCCTCCAAATTGATAGTCTATGATAATAACATCTAAGAGATAACTCACAATCCTTGTCGAAGGAGAAAAATGACATAGAATAACTCAGAGTGCTTATCAAAAGAGAAAACTGACATAGTGTGAGGGTTCTTTGATTATTATAATTCAGTTCAATTATTTAATTCCTAAAATAGGATATGAAAATTTCATCGTGATGACATGGAAAGGGGTTTTGACCCTTATTTTATATCTACATGTTTTTCTTTTTAAATTAACAAACACTATAGTGGATTATATTTTTGCTTCGATGACATGGATTGTGCTTTTGTTGTCTAGTCATAGCCTTTTTTGTCTTGTTGTAAAAGCTGGAGCATCTTTCCACATTATGAAATATGAGTCCTCCTTTGCAAATGGAATTGGTATCAACATCTAAGAGATAAATATAACCAACATTGCAGTCCCAACCCTTCACTCTTAATAAAATTGGCAATATGTGATAGTAAAGTGCGAGAGATAATTGGTGTTGCTTATCAAACAAGTTAGATCAATAGTCAAGGATCTTGATTGCTTTAATTCAATTCAATTTTTAACTTCATATTGGCGTTGGCATTGTAGTGCCTCTCCTCCTCCTCTTAGAGTTTCCTGCATTGTGTGGATTTATTAATTCTTCAACATATAGTTGTTGAGATAGGAGAGATTACATTTCAGAATATGGGCTTTTGGCATTAAGAAACT
>APFE030458633.1:0-24447 GCA_000404065.3 Pinus taeda
GAAAATTTGATGAAAAGTTCTTGAAAATAAAAAGCTATTGTACCCAAGGATTGTAGCCATTGGACTCCTAGTACAACATCAACACCTCCCATTGGAATGGAAAGCATTGGGCTAGTCAATACATATTCTCCCATGGATAGCTTGACATTATGGCATTTTCCAGAGCAATTTATTGTTCCTCAATTTGCAATCATCACTTGACACTCTGGTGCTGGATATAGGAAGCAATTCAATTCTTTTGCTACCTTACAATGAATAAAATTGTGGGTACTTCCTGAATCAATCAACACTATTACCTTTTTCTTCTTGATTTGTCCTTCTATCTTGATAATTTGAGGAGGGGTAATTCCCGCCAATGCATTACAATATATCGTCGAATTCATTTGTTCTTCATCTAGGCTTGGTTCCTGGAGTATATCCTCTTCTTTTGACCTTTCTTGCTCCTTTTCTTCTTCCTCTTCACAATCTATGTAGAATAATTTCTTCTCAGCACACTTATGACCTTTAGTGTATTTGCCATCACAACTGTAACAAAGCCTTTTTGCCTCTTTTTTTCTTCCAATTGTTGTGGTGTCAACCTTATAGGTTGTGGAAGACTAGCAGCAACAAAACTTCCGTCTTTATAGTTGTGAGTGGTATGCTTCCTGGTTGCCATAATTTTTGCTTTCCATTTTTCTTGCTAACCTGAATGCCTTCTCTAATGAATCAGGTTCCCAAAGGCGAACATCATGTTGGATATTATCCTTTAAAGACCCTATGAACACATCAATCCCTATGCTCCTCTAGAATATCTTTTACCCTTATGTTCAACTTTTGGAACTCCTCAGTGTGCTCCATTATTGAACCCTTTTGTTTGAGACTTATCAATTGACTAAAAAAAGTGTTGCTTTTTGTATCCTCATAATGTGCTGTCAATTCTTCCGTAAAAATTGCCCAAGTGATAAATTGTTTATGAGAGCAAAGCCATTGATACCATACAAACTGATTTGGTTCAAATATAAAGTTGCCAAATGTACCTTTTGTTTGTTTTGCACATTATTGAGATCGAAAAATTGCTCCATCTGTAATATCCATGTTGCGGGATCCTTGCCATCAAACTTCCTCATATTGATTTTTGGAATATGATGGGTCTTCGATCCCACATTAGAGTTTATGGAATCATGATTAACATTTCTTTTGTTCACATCATGAGTTTCCTTTACTACCTTTTCACCATTAGTAATTATTTCTTGTAGAAAATTTGTCAAATCTGTCTTCATATCTGTCATGCTTGTCTTCAAGTTTTTGTTCAAATCTATCTTCAATTCTTCCATGTCTGTCTTCAAATCCGTCTTCAAATCGTCCATATCTGTCTTCAAATTTGTCTTCCAATCGTCCATCTTAGCTTCCACGCCCTTTATCTTAGATTCCATGCCATTTATCTTAGCTTTTGTTAGCTTTTGTGAGGTTGACATTTTTTGCACTTGGTCTTGTAATTTTGATATATCATGTAGCATTTCTTCCTCTTCTTCATGAGTCATGCTAGCTTTCAAGTTCCTTACTAGGTGTTTGCATTTTCTTTCCTTGGGGCATCAGTTACCGATAATAATGCTCTACTTGCCCTTTGAATTCCTTCAAAATAAATTTTCAAACCAAGCTTAAGCAAAAATTTAAGAAAATCTACACACCTTTTTTCACTTTGTAGGAGCTTGATATTGCCTCTGTTGTATCTCTGTACTTTCTGATAATCTAGTTCTGAATTTGTGACCTGTCGTAGATCTCTATGTCCTCTTTCCAATGCCACAAGTTTGACCCAGATTGGATTCTCCAAGGAAGAGTTATGTGAAATCTCCCACAGTGACTTGATTATAGACTAGTTCAGTAGAGAGAACTTGCACGACATGCCACGAGTCACTATTTCGACCTCTGGATCTGAAAAATGTACACAAAAAACTACAGTCTGTCCTCTTTCTATACCTTCTTACTAAATTTCAATCTGATGCTCAGAGAGAGAGTTATGACGATTTTCCCCAGGTCACCTGTTTTGAATGTAATTCAGGAGTCTGCAAAAAGATCAACTTCCTCAGATCATATCTCCGCAAATATTGCACAAAAAGCTTTGAAATTCAGACCCAATGTTCCGCGAGATTTCTTCTCAAATGGGTTTTTTGTTTTACTTCTGAAACTTCACATAAAAAAAGTTATAGCGAAAATTCCACGATGACCTGTTTGGAGCAGCGAAACCCTAGAATCCAAAGCTCTGATACCAAAGTTATGAAACCAGCTCAAGAAAAGATAGAAAAGATAGATCAACGCCTTAGAATTCAGCCTCTTCGAGGGGGCAACCTCCTTTACATTACATAAATGAACAATTCTTGGATGATACAAATGAACAAACCTCCTTTCTATATATAGGAGTCTCTAAGGAATCACAATATAACCCAGCCGACCTAACAATAATAATATAAAGGCACAAAAATAACAATAGAGGGATTCTAGGAGACACAGTAATAACAGTATGGGGACATTAGGGGTACAACAATATTTATAAGGGATAAACTACAATAGTAATCGGGTAATCACTAGTATTATAGGGACCTAACAATCTTAGTGTGACTTTATGCCTTCCTGCATCCTTTTAGAGGAGGAGATTCTTTTTTCTCATGATCATGCTTCTCAAGGTAGAAGTAATGATCCATGTTACATGCAACCATATGAGATGACATTGTAATATTAAACACAAGCATACATACCTAATTTTACTTTTAGGTAATCTAGGCCTTGTCCTCGATGTCTTTATCCTTTCCTACAATGTCCAATGAGGTTCCCAAGAGATATATCCCTCAAGTTTGAATGCCATGGATTTTGTCAATCATGAATCCCATGGTGATGTCATGAGCTCTTGTTCCTAATGCTTCCATGATGCCACGATGCATCTTATTGTCATGATAATATCTATAACATAAGATTTAGGAGTTTAAGATAGGACCTTTTTGTGAGGGATACTATCTTACTCATAGGAGAGAATTGTTACTCTGTCTTTCCTTGACCCTTTTCTTCAGCTTATTCCATCTTTCAATGATATGAGCTTACAAAATTTTTCTATGGTATTGAACCCTAAATATACTTATTAGGCTAGAGTTGGGAAATTTAGGCTAGGCTAGGCTAGGATCATCTACGCCAGATTAGGCTAGGCTAGGCTAGAGTAGGATTTTTAGAGTAGGCTATGTTAGAGTAGGCTAACCTAGGCTAGACTAGGCTTGGCTAGGTTTGTGCATGCTAGAATATGTTTGAGTAGGCTAGGGTATGCTATGATAACCTAGGATAGAGTAGGCTAGGCTAGGGTTGAGTAGCCTAAGCTATGCTAAATCACATTAGGCTATTTTATGCTAGAGTAGGCTATGCTACTATAGCCTAGGATATCTAGGCTAAGCCAGGCTAGAGTAGACTAGATCAGGCCAAGCTAGGCTACATCAAGTAAGAGTAGGTCAGACTAGTCTAGAGTAGGCTAGGCTAGTCTAGGCTAGGCTAAGTTAGAGTAGGCTAGGTTAGGATAGGATAGGCTAGGCTAGGATAGAGTAGGATAATCTACAACATGCTAGGTTAGGCTAAACTAGAACAGACTAAGCTACGCTAGGTTGGAGTAGTCTAGGCTAGAGAAAGTTAGGCTAGGGTAAGCTAGGTAAGACTAGAGTAGGCTTCACTAGGGTAAGGTAGAGTAGGCTAGGATAGACTAGGCTAGAGTAGGTTACATTAGGCTAGTCTAGAGTAGGCTAGGCTAGGAAAGAGTAGGCTAGATTATGCAATAATAGGCTATGCTATGCTAGAGAAGTGTAGGCTAGAGTATGGTAAGGTAGGGTAGGCTAGGCTAGGTTAGTCTAATCTAGAGTTGACTAGGTTAGGCTAGAGTAGTCTAATATATGATAGGGTAGAGAAGTCTAGGCTAGTGTAGTCTAAGCCAAAGTGAGCTAGGTTAGGGTAGAGCTAGGTTAGGTTTGGCTAGGCTAGGGTAAGATAGCCTATAGGTTAGGATAAAGTATGCTGTGCAAGAGTATTCTAAGATAGATTATTATAGGGTAAGGTAGGAATTGATGGTTTTGGATCCATAAACATATAGAGGATCTCCCCGCTATGAAGTCCCATTTAGACCTAACACCTTTTGGTGTAGGAGTCCTATTCAGTATGCACATGGTGAGTTGTTAGTTACAACTATGTCAATGTTCTTCTACTAGAGAGTGGGGAAGAAAAGTGAGCCTCTAAGTGAGAGGTAATTGTACCTCCCAAGAGGAGACACACATGAACCCGAAGGATCCATCTAACATCCAACGAAATAGTCAACAACGAATGCGACGATCGTTACAACCAATAAATGAGAAAATATATATCTAGTATCCCAAGGAATACTCGACAAGGATGGGAAAACAATAACAACCATTATAACACATTATCAATAAGATAAGCACCAAAATAACCGAAATACTTCAACTATATTAGCACATGTGAAAGCAAACATGAAATACAAATGTCCACATAATAGTCTTACAAACACTCATATTCCGTGCATGAAGAACATGTTGGCCTTAAAGGATTATGTTAATAAGTAAAAGTTCCAAGACACATGTTTACAATGTACATCACTAGTCCTAATAGTGGGACATTAGAGCCACTCCTTGCTCCTCAAAGAACTAGTTGATCTCTCTAATTCCTTGCGGGAGGAGCCTAGGTGAAAATTCCTTTGCATACAATGAGGGAGTATATATAACCAAGGGTGACTCTTTAACTACCCTCCTGGTTGTTTGACTTCCTATGACTTTTCAACTTACATGACTCTTTACATTCCATGTGTGTCCTTTGGACTTCCACTTTACAATACATTTTCGTACCATATACATGGTCCACAATAGTGATGTGGCATATGACAACTCATGACATGACATGACACGACACTGCTAACATGGACTACTTGACGATGTGGAAATGTGAATTCATTGTTGGTGCTAAGTGTTGGATGCCTTCTTGGATATGCTTTCTCTTCATCTCTGCATGGCTTGGTGATGCATAATATTTAATGATCTTTAGTATTGGATGGTTGTTGCAATGTCCCTTTGCTTTCTCTCGATTGATCAACTTGTGGGTTCAACTACAAGAGAGTATTTAGGCATGCTTCCTTCATGTTCTCCTTCTCCATCACCTTTCCATGACATGATAGTGTACATGTTATTGCAATTCACTCATGACCAAACGACATCAATCTGAAAACCCTAGTCTAATTTGATGCATTTTGATCCATCAGCTAAGCCCTAGACAAGTGGCGGGATGGGAAGAGGGGCCTAGGACTATGCATTGTGCAGTTTCAGTAGTTAGGTGGAGAGCTTGGGTTGTGAAACTACGCAATGTGCAACTTAGGGTAGCTTGAATGACATGGTTGCGCAATTTCTGGAGGTAATGGGGTCAGGCTGAGGGAAAGGACATTGGGAAACACAACTGCATAGTTTTGGATGTAAAGGGAGGTTGCGCTTTTGCACATTATGCAGTTCCAATAGTCGAGGTAAAATCTTGAGGGTTGAAGATATGAAATGTGTCATTCAAGGCAGTTGGGAGACATAACTGCACAACTTTGAGGGTCAAGGTTAGGAGCTAAGCACAATAATTGCATAGAGTAGTAGATTTGGGAGACATGGACTGCGCATTGTACAATTCCAAGCAACAAGTTCACAGCTTAGAGGTCTGAGATTGCATAGTGCGTAGTTGAGGTGGGCCTCGATGAATCGAAGTTTCTTTGTCAGGAAGATTTTCTAAAAATGGCTAAGTGTGGGATAGGTGATGAACTGTGATGAACCTTAACTGCAATCACACGCTTAGCATACTTTGATGACATAACAACATAGATCATTGGGGCAAGTGAAGGAATAATTTCCATTTGTGTGACTACCTAACGATAAGATATGACAATTGCGACACTTAAGATAGACTTTAGGATGATTGTGACGACACTTGTGAGATAATGCTCAAGAATTTTTGTATGGATGCGACATATGTTTACATGTTTGGGGAAACTCATATACATGAAGACCGACCTTCAAAACCATCATAATGGGCTTGCAAACATTGCACGACAACCAAGCATGCAAAAATACGATAGTTAACCCAATATGCAAAAGGGACCAGATCCCTATAGGAAAGCTCATGAAATGAGCTCTAGTGTTTACAACAACAATGTACAACCTTTAGCTTACTGAACATTTTTTTAGTTTATTTTTGGATCTACCTTTATTATCTCAACTCTCTCATAATCTTGCACATTTAGAGTATTCTTTGATCATTCTTTAATTGGGGGAAATAGGGAAAAGGAAGGAAAAGAAAGTAAGAGGAAGTAAGGATCAAGCAAGGAAGAGCAAGACTCAAGTACCTACAATGGGATTACTTACATCTTTCAAGTTGCATGTATGATTTCCTTGATATTTTTTGCATGCATGTTACATGCATCTATTTTTTTGGTTCTCTTTTTTCCATTGGCATGGGTTTTCCAAGCGTGACAATGGTTTTTAGCCTTCCCTTGTCATTTTTGGATAGCCATGGTGTGATGGGGTTCTCTTGTTTTGGTTGAGCTGGATTGTCAGCTGGATTCAAAGCAGGGTTGGGTGGTCTTAAGATTAATCACAAGGCCTTGGAATCCCTTGATGGGATATACGGTAAAGCTTGGTTGTGAGTACCCTTGATTGGATCTAGAAATCCCTTGACTGATGATGGTGGGATACACAGTAAATCCCAGACAATGGTGACCTTGTAGGCCTAGGAATCCCTTAACCGGTAATGGCGGGATACACGGTAAAGCTGAGAGGTGGAGACAAAAAAATTCCTCACATTTTAGGTGGATAGATTCAGAGGAAACCATTCTTGTTTAGGCCCTAGTGATCCGATGGGATTGTGGTAAATCCCTGCTCCTCAAAGAACTAGTTGAACTCTCTAATGCCTTGCAGGAGGAGCCTAGGTGAAAATCCCTTTGCGCATACAATGAGGGAGTATATATAACCAAGGGTGACTCTTTAACTACCCTCCTAGTTGTTTGAATTCCTATGATTTTTCAACTTACACGACTCTTTACATTCCATGTGTATCTTTTGGCCTTCCACTTTACAATACATTTGCGTACCATATACATGGTCCACAATAGTGATGTGGCATATGACCACTCATGACATGACATGACATGACACTGCTGACATGGACTACTTGACGATGTGGAAATGTGAATTCATTGTTGGTGCTAAGTGCTGGATGTCTTCTTGGATATGCTTTCTCTTCATCTCTGCATGGCTTGGCTATGTAGAATCTTTAATGATCTTTAGTATTGGATGGTGGTTGCAATGTCCCTTTGCTTTCTCTCGATTGATCAACTTGTGGGTTCAACTAAAAGAGAGTATTTAGGCATGCTTCCCTCATGTTCTCCTTCTCCATCACCTTACCATGACATGATAGTGTACATGTTCCTGCAATTCACTCATGACCAAACGACATCAATCTGAAACCCTAGTCTAATATGATGCATTTTGATCCATCAACTGAGACTGGGACAAGTGACGGGATGGGAAGAGGGGCCTAGTGACTATGCATTATGCAGTTCCAGTAGTTAGGTGGAGAACTTGGTTTGTGAAACTACGCAATGTACAACTTAGGGTAGCTTGAATGACAGGGTTGCCCAATTTCTAGAGGTAGTGGGGTCAGGCTAAGGGAAAGGACATTAGGAAAGACAACTGCATAGTTTTGGATGTAAAGGGAGGTTACGCTTCTGCACATTATGTAGTTCCAATAGTCGAGGTAAAAGCTTGAGGTTTGAAGATATGAAATGCGTCATTCAAGGCAGTTGGGAGACATAATTGCGCAACTTTGAGGGTCAAGGTTAGGAGCTAGGCACAAGAATTGCACAGAGCATTAGCTATGGAAGACATGGACTGCGCATTGTGCAGTTCCAAGCAACGAGTTCAAAACTTAGAGGTCTTAGATTGTGCACTACACAGTTCAGTTGGGCCTTGATGAAGCTAAGTTTCTTGGTCGGGAAGATTTTCTGAAAATGGCTAAGTGTGGGATAGGTGATGAACTGTGATGAACCTTAACTGCAATCACATGCTTAGCATACTTTGATGGCACAACAACATAGATCATTGAGATAGGTGAAGGAAGAATTTCCCTTTGTGTGACTACCTAATGATAAGATATGAAAATTGCAGCACTCAAGATAGAATTTAGGATGACCATGACGACACTTATCAGACAATCCTCAAGAATTTTTGTATGGATGCGACATATGTTTACATGTTTGGGGAAACTCATATACATGAAGACCGACCTTCAAAACCAACACAATAGGCTTCAAAACATTGCATGACAACCATGCATGCCAAAATACGATAGTTAACCCAATATGTAAAAGGGACCAGAGCCCTCCACGAAAGCTCATGAAATGAGCTCTAGTGTTTGCAACAACAATGTACAACCTTTAGCTTGTTGAACCTTTTTTTAAGTTTATTTTTGGAGCTACCTTTGTTATCTCAACTCTCTCATAATCTTGCACATTTAGAGTATTCTTGGAGCATTCTTTAATTGGGGGAAATAGGGAAAAGGAAGGTAAAGAAAGTAAGAGGAAATAAGGATGAAGCAAGAAAGAGCGAGACTCAAGTAGCTACAATGGGATTACTCGCAGCTTTCAAGTTGCATGTATGATTTCCTTGATATTTTTTGCAAACATGTTACATGCATCTGTTTTTTTGGTTCTCTTTTTTCCATTGGCATGGGTTTTCCAACCACGTCAGTGGGTTTTAGCCTTCCCTTGTCATTTCTGGATAGCCATGGTGTGATGGGGTTCTCTTGTTTTGGTTGAGCTAGATTGTCAGCTAGATTCGAAGCTGAGTTGGGTGGTCTTAATATTAGAATCCCTTGATGGGATACACGGTAAAACTTGGTTGTGAGTACCCTTGATTGGACCTAGAAATCCCTTGACCGGTGATGGTGGGATACACAGTAAATCCAAGACAATGGTGACCTTGTAGGCCTAGGAATCCCTTAACCGGTAATGGCGGGATACATGGTAAATCTGAGAGGTGGAGACAAAAAAATTCCTCACATTTTAGGTGGATAGATCCAGACGCATCCATTCTTGTTTAGGCCCCGGTGATCTGATGGGATTGTGGTAAATCCTGGTTATAATGATGAGGGTTTTGGGCCTAAGAATTGCTTGGTGGATATCTGGTAAACCTCAAGGAAGCCTTCATTCATTCTATTATGAGTCCCACATTCATGCTTGGAATGTGGCACGGGGTTGATTGGATGAAAGAAAGATTTGGTTCAGCCCAATCTATGGTCAGGTGGTTCATGGAAGTCCTTGACTTGGTTGGATTTGCATTTGTTAATAATATCTCTTTTCCTCTTGTGTTCTACATGTAAATGTACTTATTATTATGTTGTTTTTATGGTTGTTCTATATTTCTTATCATGTTGGTTATAAGCATGGTTCATGATAGAATTTGGTTATGGATCTCATCGTGATTTCATTAGTACAATAAATGTGAATCAATATATGTCCTAATAAATGATAATGCAACTATTATGATAAGGCATAAATTATTCCTAACAGTTCTTAGATAAGTATGAGACCCCTATGGTCTGACTTGTTGTTATGGCCTATAGATTACATGTTTATGATATGTTTGACAAAATTCATGCTATGGCTAGTAGGGGTTAGATCAATTCCTTATACCAATGTTCGCATTAATACAAGGAAAATTTTAAGGATGGAAATTTATTCTAAAGTTTAGAAACCTTGGCGATTTGCACTAGTACATAATATGCAATTTGTAAAGTGTTTGACATTTTTTTTGTAAAAGTATTTAAATTTCTAAATTTTTTTTTTGGAAAAAGCATGGAAAATTAGCCCAATTGCGAATATTAACCCCTAAATTTTTCCCTTCTTTAATATCTTTAATTCATTGTTATTTATCATTTCTAGAAGTTCCATGAAGTTTTGGGCAAAGGCCTGAGACCAAGTCCTGAAAAAGTGGCACACAATCCGGGGTCACTAGCTCATAACTACCTGAAGAAGGCCGCAGTCAAATGCATGCCTTGCTTGGGGAGTGATCAAAGGGTCTCATTAGTGTTCTACAAGACTCTTCTTATACTATCACATGCATGTGTTATGTAGTCTCTACCTGCTTGTACATAACACATTATTGATTTCCACATCTATCCATTGAAAAATATTGATACAGGTTCCCCTGCATATTCTTGATCGAATTCAATCCATTATTTGATGTCTAGGTTCACCCAAACATGAACTAGTGTAAAGATATGAAAGCTTGAAAGAGAAAGGAAAGGGACAATAATGAATAAAGAATCTCACACTAAATTGGGATACCTCATATCCACTACCTTAAAAATTCCTCCATCGTCTTGACCATGAGATATTAACATTAGAACGAATAGCCCAAAAATTTAAGGGTGTACTCTAATAAATGGTGTGACCCCTTTCTGTGAATTTTTCATGGTCAGTTTTTCCTAAATGGAGTGTATATTTTTTAGAATCACAAGTCTAAGTTGTGTAATCTATATAGTTTTAGTACCCCTTCCATCTTTTAATGCATTAAATATATTTAGACATTCAAAAATTCACCTTAAACAACAAGAAATTTCAATTTCACCCAAATTTTTATCATTAAATTTTGGTGAAATAGGCCAAAATGCTTATGGTTCGGTAGATTTAACTTCTTATTTTTCCTCCTAGGCACATAAATCAACTTGTGAATCATTATAGTGGCACACTAATTACAAATTAATTTCAAGGGAGAGGCACTAGGATAGGTAACTACCCCATTTTATATATATCAATTTTTCCTTCATGTGTGCTCCTACATTGGTCAAATAATGGACCACTAACTTATGTGTTCTTCAAACATGAAAAAAGAGTGGCCTATACAAATTGTGTTACCAAATCCATGAATATTTGAATTAGTATTTTTTAATGCCACTTTAGGAGTATATTGTGAAAAGAGATATCGAATAATGATGGACACTCCTTGACAACTACTATATGATGTCGAATAAAAAAAATTCTACAAATATGACATTTGGGATATTCAAAATAATAGAAAGGAACACCAAAATTTTGCTTCAAGTGTAGCAAGAATCATTTGTGATTCATGGATTTGCATACATCGAATGTTGCAATAGGACAATTTGGTTTTGGAAGCTAGATTTACAATTAGAATTAAAACAACTTCATCAAGTCAAATCTACATTCCTGGTCAAAATGGTTTGACAAATGGAAAACTAAAAATCTTGAATTTATTAGAATGTTTATCCATGGTTTTATATGATTTATCATTATTTTTGTTGCACTTTCCCTACACACCACCACTAAAATTTCAAAATTATTAGTGGTAATAGTTCCTAACCATTGCATAACATTTATCGAAGTATTCATTGGAATTAATTTAGATGCTCCATACATTTACTAGCTTTTATTTTTTTTCTTAATTGTAAGTATCAAAATAAATTTAAAAGTTCCACTTATATCATATTTAATTATGAATATATTTAAAATAGTATCTAATTGTTGGTGTCCCAAATTGCCCTATTTTCTACCCCATTTTAACCTCTGTTTTATTTCAACATAAACCTCTCTTTCCTGCACTAGTCTAAGATAACTACGTATTCCTGCACATGATTCGTATTTTATATTAAGATTTATTAAAGTGATTTATTAATCATTTTTATATGGATTTCATGCCTATTACATAACTCTTGTAACTTATGTTAATTTCCTAGAAGTAATTGATAAAATTAGTATTAATTATGAGTAAGTATGACTAGTGTAGGTAGATTCCTGCACCGACACGAGGACTGTCTGAGATTTCCATGAGCTAAATCGTTCCACAAGGACAGCTTTTGATCCTTGACTTCGAGTCTAGTTGTGGATGAACTAACAAGGATACCGGTGCCATGCAATCAGGGAACATTTTCCAAAGTTAATCTATGGCCAAGCGAGATACATGCTCCATTATAACTGCTCGCCGATTTTGTAATTTTGGTTGATTCGTCTGTTTGGCCAAAAGGATTGAATAAGAAAATGTATGTAATTAGGGAAAACGGCTAAGGCCAAAAGGATTTATAAGATATAGAACATAGGTAGGATTAGCCAGCCAACCATCGACTGTAATTTCATTTTCATGTAATCTAGATATCACCTCAGCTCTGGGGATCGACTTGCACCATATGTACATTTTTTGAATCAAGTAATACAAGAAATCTACCATGATTTTCATACACAAAATTTAATTTATCTTTGATGCATATTTGAGTGCTGATCCTTTTTGTTTCTTAGATGGGAAACGAGTTGGTTGGCTAGGGCCTAGCCAACCCAACTCGTTTACCCCATGTACTTTCGTTGTTCAAAAAGACAATGTGAATATTTCCTTTTGCAGCTGCGTGGTGTGATAGTTCTGATATTTATTTCTTAAATTATAATTTGAATCTCTTTTGTAGTTAAAGTGTGAAATGGATCTGTGGCTTTGGGAGTTAGCTGAGTTTATTTCATTTATGAAATTCCTTTCTTGCATTTTCTTTACTCTCAATCCTTGTCCCAATTCACATTTGCTCGGATCATGCAAGAAGCTCTTTCCTGCACCAGTGCATGCAGTTTCCTGTACTTTGGTTTAGTTCTTCATTTTGCAACAAACATTGAATTACTTTCGTGCATATTATTTCCAGTTATTTTGCAAGTGAATGAACTACTAACTTCAGTAATTGTCTCCATCATTAAAAGTATATCTACAGAAAATCTGAGAACAATTGCATGAACTTACCATAAACATGTTATACTTGCATTTTATATCTTATGAACAAGGGACATAAACACTTTGAGTAGATCACCAAAGTTAGTTAACACATGTAGATCACTTAGACTACTATCTTGATTCCTTTAAGTTGCTTTCATTTCATGATGTTCACTTCCTTTGTAGGATTGAATTAATTAGAGCATTTCTTTTCCACATATAATTTACTTCAGGATTTCATTTGCAGTTGCAATTCTTTTTTAGCACATCTTTCAGTCCTTTCAAAAGTAATTTGGAAACTGAGTAAAGGAAACTCTGCCTCAGTGCAAGAAATGGTCTCTTGTCATAGAACAGAGTGCTTTAAGCCCTGAATCTGAGAGCACCTTCACTAAGACATAAATCTTCAGTAAGGAAGGTCAAATATACTTTTACACATAGACACTGTACCTTCACTAGTGCAAGCAAATTGCAAGAGTGTAAGAATAGGTTGTTTGTGTAGAAGGAAGATCAAGAGGGAAACAAATCTTTGCTAGGGCCCACTTGTGAGATTGTTAGCCATCCATCTGAAGATGAACATAGCATTTCATTCCATTATTTAAGATTGTTTCAGATGTGTGAAAACTCCTTTACTTGATTTACTTGCAAATTGTTCTTTTACATTTCAGCACTAGAGTTGCTTTGGTGTCAATTTCCTTTACGATTGTTTTCTGTCTGATTTTGCAAGAATTTCCTTAAGAAGTAGGATTAGGAACAGGAAAATTTCATACCACTTCTAGCATTGCCTGTGCTTCGTCTCTAAGTTTACGAAACCCCTGGGTTGATAATTAAGTGTTGAGGATTTTTCTTAAATGCAATTCCTGCACCCAACATTTTGGCATCGTTGTCAGAGAGGTGATTTGAATTGGTAAGAATTTTCCATTTTCTTGCAATAGGGGTAAGTTTGCTATTATTTTTTCCTGCAGCGTGCTGATTTATTTTTTGAAAATTGCAATTTTTATTTGAATTTCGTTTTGTCATTTTTGAAATGAATGCCTAAAAGAGGTAGGGGTCCGAAGCCCATTAGGGGCCAAAGAAATATTGACAAATATGAAACCAAAACTCATATTGGGCCTTCTTTTGCAGGAAAAAAATCCAAACAAACTCACACTCATCACACAGGAACAGTCCACCTAGGTTCTGGCAGCTGTGGTCTAGGTGTGACACATAAAGGGGAAGAAGGGGACTGTTGGAATCCATAGTCAGCCTTCTTAGCCTATTGAGAGTGGTTTGTGTGGAAGAACAATAATGGTAGATATGGAAGACCATGCAGAAGGAAGTGGTGAAAATCAGGTAAATGAGGAACAATCCACTTTCGGGTTCCTGATTATGGATCATGATACACAAGTACAGATGAAAAATATTTCACCATCAGCTCTTCCTCATTTTTATGGTAAGGTACATGAAGACCCAAACTCTTTCTTATTTGAGTTTGATATTTTGTGTAGAAGTTATGATTATTCATCTCATGCCCAAAAGTTAAAGTTGTTTCCTACAACTCTCAAGGACGCAACACTCCGTTGGTTCATGGGACTGGGAGGAAACACTATATCTTCTTGGGAGAAAATGAAGAGAGTGTTCTTATCAAAATATCAGGAATATTGTAACTCTCAAGATATTCAAGATGAAATCTTTACTATTGTGCAAAATGATGATGAGACTCTAGAGGACTACTTGGAGAGATTCTTGTATATCCTTCAAAGGTCAAAGCAAAAATTTGATCCAAGTACCATTAGAACCTTGTTCTTATGTGCGCTCATTGATGATGCTAGAAATAATTTAAATCTATTAGGACAAGGGGATAATTCTCAAAACATTTTTGATAAGATCTGTGACTTGTGCGGGAAATTCTCGAGGAACCAATATAGATTTGGTAAAGGAATTCAGAATAGAAACATGAAAACCAAATCTATTGATGCTATGATTGTTGGACTAGAAAAAAAATGGATAATATGAAAATAGAAATAATGAATATTGTTAGTAAACAAATATACTATTTGAAGTTTTAGAAAAAACTTGTAGAAGAGCAAGATATATTGTCTATTTACTGTCCTAAATGTAGAAGAAATCACCCTTTAAGAGAATGTCGTCTCGATATTAAAGAAACTAATAAATGTGCAATTTGTGCAGATAACCATGCTACAAAAAAATGTCCCTCCATACCTGGGCTAAAATCTATACTACAAGGGGGACAACTTGAAGCTGAATCACTACATGTTATGGGAGCACGAAGAAATTGGCCTCAGCTAAGTGCAGGTATGGTTCCTGAACCTCCATCAATTTTTTTTGGTTATAATGCACACTCATGTTCCTATCCTAACATTGGTCACTCTCAACATTGGTAGCATGGGAATCAATATCAATATGGACAACCTTCCTAATACTGGAAACAAGGATGGAGAGGGCCAAACCATTCACATCATTCACATCATTCCTATCCTACACCTATGCAATCATACCCTCCTACATATGCACCTTACCCAATGCCTCAACCATCATTACCTCAGTTAAGTCAACCTATGCCACCATTACCATTACCTTTACCATTTCGACCTTCTCAATTTCCTGCTGAACCTTTACCCAACCCCAATAATAAATAAGTACAAATGATCCATTCTATGACCCCACTTTCTTCATCCATATTTCAGACTATGCCAGTTGGAGTCAATGATCTCCAATTGAGATCAAGGAAGGTAGTAACCTTAGAGAATCAAAAGAAGACCATGGTGATTATCGATGAGAATGGAGGGGAGGAAACTCCTGACCATTATGAAAAAAATGACACCATTCAACCTATCCCCGTACATTATGAGCCCTTGTCATATTCCTCCAACGGACCTCCTTATCCAGATAGGTTACTTGTGGAGAAGAAAGACCACATTCTTGAGTCTAGCCTGGCTTCTGAACTTAGAAACCTTTTCATAAGGGTACCTTTGCTCAAAGATATTAAATAGATCCCCATCTGTACAAAAATTATTAAGGAACTTTGTCCTAAGAAGCCAAGAAGGAGAATATTGGAACCTCAAACTATTCAATTTGTTGGTAGAGCAGCGGAGTTGATGATGGGGTGTATGCACATGGAAAAGCATACCGACCCCGGAAACCCTGTTGTTTCTATTCAAATAGGTGATGTCCTTGTCTCCAATGTACTTATAGACCTAGGGGCAGTCATTAATGTTATGAGTAAGCAAACCATGGATCAAATTGGATTGGTCCATATTCGTCCTACTCCCATTGTGCTTGAATTAGCAGATAGGTCTAAAATCAAGACAGAAGGGGTGTTGGATGATGTGGTCATTTCCCTAGATTCTTGGAAATATCCCATAGATTTCATTGTGCTTCAGCCAAAGAACCTTGTGGGAGGTAATCCCTTGATCTTGGGACAACTGTGGCTTGCTACGGCCGATGCTTATATCAGATGTTGTTTTGGTGATATGTATATTTCCCATGGAGATTCTAGAAAGAAGGTCACCTTATATCCACCCGCTAGATCCATTCAGGAGCTCCAAGACACTTTATGTTTAGACTACAATAGTGATGAGGAAACTCACCCTGTTTCCTTGATACATCAGAATGTTGAGTCCTCACAGGAGGGTGAGATCCAAGACTTCCTGAACAATCTAGACACCACGCCTAATTTCGAGTCATTAAGGCAGATTTTTAGTCTAGATTTTCAGGGAAGGTATGAATCTCTACCTCCATCACCACCATCACTAGCGACACCTTTGTATACTCTTGAGCCTGATACTACTCTTGTTGAGATTAGTCTAGGTAAATCCTTGTATATCAGTTCAGACTTGGATCCTTCTCAGCAAGAGCATCTTGTGAATTTGTTGCGAAACCATCTCGATGCCTTTGCATGGGGTTATGAGGATATGAAAGGCATCCCTCCTAAAACTTGTACACACCATATCTATATTAAGGATTGAGCCAGACCTATCTGACAGCCCCAAAAGCGAATGAACTCGGCTCTAAGGGACGTTGTAAAGGAAGAATTGCAAAAACTCTTATGTTGATTTTATCTATCCCGATTCTGATAGCCAGTGGGTCTACCCATTAGTATTAGTCCCAAATAAATATGGGAGATGGCACATTTGTATTGACTATAGAGAATTAAATAAATCCACTCTCAAAGATTAGTTCCCCCTTCTTTTCATCGATCAGGTACTCGATACCCTTGCTGGTAAGAAGTAATTTTATTTTCTAGATGGATTTAGTGGATATAACCAGATGCAGATAGCACCCAGGATCAAGACAAAACCACTGTTACATGTCCATGGGGTAAATTTTCTTACCGAGTACTTTCCTTTGGGCTATTTAAGGCCCCGACTACCTTTCAAAGGGCAGTTTTGGTTATTTTTGCTCCACATCTTGCCAACAGTCTTTTGAGACATTGAAGGAAAAATTAGTCTAGACACCAGGTTTGAGAGGACCAAACTGGTCCCTGCCATTCCATATTTCCTCTGATGCCTCAGATACTACTATTGGCACAACTTTAGGACAAGAAGAAGACAAAAGATCTTATGTTATTTATTTCATTAGTAAAAACTTGTCACTCGCTTAACTCAATGATACGGTTGCTGAGAAAGAGTTTTTAGCTGTAACTTTTTCTATTAATAAATTCAGACATTATATTACAGGATATGGAGTCTTTGTACATACTGGCCATTCTGCAATAAGATATTTGATGAATAAATCATTAACTAGCAGTAGAGCGACTAGGTGGTTGCTATTCTTACATGAATTTGATATTACTATTGTTGATAGACCATGCAAATCAAATGTAGTAGCAAATTGTCTTTCAAGATTAAACAATCCTGGTGAAGCAATTCCTATTGATGATGATTTTCCTGACGAACATCTTTTTGCTGTGTCAACAAAATCCCCATGGTTTGCTGACATTGCTAACTATTTAGTCACCGGAAAATTACCACCTCAATTATCCGCTCGTGTAAAGAGGAATATCATTTAGAAAAGTGTTGCATATTGCTGGATCCAAGGAGACCTCTTTTACCCCAGAGTAGATCTCATTATCTGTAGATGTGTAAGGGAGGAAGAAGTGTTCGATATTTTAAAATCTACCCATGACGAACCTTATGGGGGTCACTTCACTGATAAGAAGACTGCATACGAAGTGTTACGAGTTGGCTATTTTTGGCCTTATTTGTTCAAAGATGCCAAACAATATGTTAAGTGGTTTGACAACTATCAACAGGTTGGCCAGCCTAATCAAACCAATGAAATGCATTTATTTCCTCAGGTTATGATTGAGCCTTTCGAAAAATTGGCCATTGATTTCATAGAACCAATAAATCCAACATCATCAAATAAAAATCATATTTTGGTTTGTACAGATTTTGTTACAAAATGGGTAGAAGCTAAAGTTGTTTCTTTTGCTACTGAAAGAGTAGTTGTTGATTTTCTTTTTACTAAAACCTTAACTAGATTTGGTGTGCCTAGAGAAATTGTTTCTAACAATGGACCACAGTTTATTTCTAATCTGGTACAGGGTGTGATGAAGCAATACAAAATATGGCATAGGAAATCTACACCGTATCACCCACAAGCAAATGGCCAGGTGGAGTCCATGAATAAGGTGATTGGGTCCATCCTCACAAAGATGTAAACATTCATAGAAAGGATTGGGTTGACAAATTACCGGAAGCATTATGGGCCTATTGAACCACTTGGAGAAACAACATAGAGCACACACCATATAAGCTGGTGTACGGAAAACAAGTCCTCTTGCCGATAGAATTCCAAATCAAGACTTTCAGGACTATAGTCCAATTGGTACTAGATCTCTCTGAAGCATAGAAGCAACATCTTCTACAATTAAATGAGTTAGATGAATTCCGAAGGGATGTTGTTCAACAGAACATCTTGGTTCAACAACAGTGCAAGAAGTGGCATGAAAAGTCCATTCAGAAGAAGCAGTTCCAACCAGGTGATTGGGTACTCCTTTACGATTCGAGATTCAAATATTTTAAAGGAAAATTCCATACATGTTGGATGGGACCCTATGAGGTGGGAAAAGTATTCGAAAATGGAGCGGTAGAATTAAAACTATTGATGGATGGAATTCTGTGTTCCTAGTAAACGGGCATAGATTGAAGGTATATTTTCAGCCCCTTACTAAAGGAGATTTTATGCAACATGTCCAAAAGCCATTTGAAAAGGAGTTGGTAAGTGGTAACACCAACCTGTTGAAGATTTGGTTCCTTCTTATCCTTACTGAAATAATAATAAAAGAAAAAAATGACAAAAATAAAAAGCATAGAAAGAAAAAAAAATTCCTGTCATTATGAAAATCAATTGACTGACATGACTGTAGAAGGATCAACCTGAAAACTAGCATGCTGGCAGGGAGATCAAAACTTTAATAAAAGGTGAATGTTACTTGATTTCTAGATATGATGGCTACTTACAAGAAGAAGCAGGCTCACGAAACCGAACACTTACCCAAGTTTGGGGTAACTAGCATGGAAATTTTTTATTTCAAGTAAACGCTTACTTCCCACTGTAGTTATTTTTTTCCTGCACCAGTGCAGGCAGATTTCAAGGTAAAAACATTTTCTTTCTTCTATCTCCCATTTCAAAAATTCCCACTAGTCTCTTTTCTAAAATCCCTAATGAATTAACTTCCTCTTTCTTCTAAGGAACTACCCTTACCTGATTTTTTAAAATCCCTCTTATCCCTTGAATTTTTTTCCACATCCCGTTTCATTTATCCCTCTTGGTGATATTGTTTTTGGAATCCCTGCTGTAATATTCCTTCCCATTTTAAAAGTTTTTATCCCCTTCCCACTTCTCTATTTCCTCATAAATTGATTGCAGAATTGGATGCAGTCAATCCAGAAGGTATGCTTGTGAAACACCAAAGGATGGCGAATAATTTTTTTCTTGTAGATTGAGGCAAAAAAAAATTAAGTCTAGCTACAGAAGTATGTCCTATCAGATTCTCTGTTTTGGTAAAAGTCTTTGGTGCAAGCACAGCGGTGCAAGCAAGTTTAATGCAGGAATACAACTGACTGTGAAAGAAAGTAAAAATCACATAGTCCTAGAGTGTTTTATCAAGGATATTTATGGATCTGTATTTCCTTGTACATGTGTACTAATACATCATAACATTGCATGTTTTAATTGATACTATTTCATTATTTACTAACCTAAGAAAAATATTTAAAGTGCAAGATGTATAGGGTATTGAAATCATACTTTTTAACAAGTGATAGAGTATGTCTTGATTAAATTATGATGCTGATTGTGGGACAGTACTGTTGTCTGATTGCCTATATTCACCCTCCTTGAAATAATTCTGCATTGCTTGTCCATTATTACCTTACCCGTAATCCGATCATTGTAACCGTTGCACCACCGCCGCATACACCTCCATTACACCCAATCATTATGATTCACCCATAGTGAGCTGACACGAGTCTACACCTAATATGAAGGGTTGTTCCATCATGAGCGGGTAAGTGGGTCTGAAAAGACGGAGAGCAACGAACCTTCAGCATAAAATTCTTAGCAAACATTAGAACCACTCGCAATTATTTCAAGAGTGTGATTAGAAGGGGTGAAGTGCAGTTTGAAATGGCACCTGTAAGGAGTGAACTGTTGTCTTTGCAAGATATTGAGCAAACCGTAGAGTACAAGAACATTCTTGCACTATTGCAAGAATCTGGGTTCTTGCCATTCCTACAGAAGCTTGATGGGTTCAACATGGCTATGGTACTAGAGTTCGCAAGGACATTCAAAGAAGGCTGAGTTAGGGTTAGATTGTTGAAGTTCAAATTTACAAAGGAGTCTATTGTGCAAGCCACATGCTTGCCACTTACAATAGAGCACTGGTTTAAAAAGGAGCGGCTCCCGAAGAAATGATGGCATCAGTTCCTGGTCGACAAGAAGATTAAGTTCGACTGGAGGAAAGGACTTCACAGAGTTCCATGGTCAGGAAGTGGTGATACCTATTGTTTATACTGTAGAAATTCGTGACTGGGGAGGGACGCAATACAATGGCGTTTGTATATCACCTTCGGTTGTTGTTGCACTTTGAGTGAAGAAAATTGATTAATTTCCCTTACTATTTTCTCAGGAGTCTTAAGAAGATGGCGAAAGGCGTGCATAGTGGAAATGTAAGTCAAGTTGCAACCAAGCTCTACCATCATGGACTTATCACGATTCTAGTCAAGAAGAAGCTGGAAGAAAAGGGCGTAACTTGGGAAGTATTTCTGAAAGAATTTCGAGCAAGGGGTGTAGAGAATCCTGCTAGCATGAGTGCAATTAAGAAGCAAAAAGCAGAGACATCGTCTCCTACCATGAAGCGAGATGAAAGTACACCAGTGAAAGCAGAGAAGAAGATTGTTGAAAATACTCCACCTGTAGCTAAAAAGAGAAAGACTAGAAGCTCAGTGAGGAGGAAGACCATCTCCCAAGGGATGAACCAGTCAAGCTCTGCAATCATAATCAAAGAATCACCCCAAGTTTCCCCTACAATTCATAATATCTCTGTGCTTGCAGATGCAGTGGCACACACTGTGGAAGATGAAGAGAATGCAGAGGATGAAGTATTGTTGTCAACTTTTTTTCAGCGGATTAAGGAAAAGGAAGACGACGCTGAGTACTAGTGAAGTCCAAGAAGAGGGTTATTAGGATGAAGAGGAACAACATGTAGAGAGCCTTGATAATTTCAGCGAACCAGACAGGGATTTCGAGGAATGGGGTCCTGAAGCCCCTATTGTTTTAGAAGGACAAGGTACTGAAGCCCCTGTGGTTTTAGAAGGACAGTGTACTAAAGACAGGGTGTTGAATCCTCTAAGAAACTGGAAGAACAGAGTATTAAAATCCATGAGGAATTGAGTGCACAAGGTACTGAAACCCTTGGCACAAAGGATGTGGAGGGAATCAAAACCCTCGATGACAAGAAAACCCTAAGTGCAGAAACCCTCGGTGATATCATTAGCATGACACCCTCCACTCTTTACCTCAACAGCCGAATAGTAGATTTGGAGCAACAAGTTCAAGACCTGGAGGCTTTGAACCAGGTCATGAAGGAGCAGAGTTGGCAGAAGCAGAGAGTAGTAGAGTTACGTGCAAATGTAAAAAGGAAGAAGCAACAAGTAAAGGTATGAAAGTATCGAGCCTCCAAATGCTACAAATTCCTTAAGAAGGTGACTAAGCAGCTGCGAAGAGCCTAAGATAAAAAGTTGAAGATAGTGAAAGTAGGAATAAACATTGAAGTTCAGAATTGAGGAGTTGGCCGTTCATTTTCGAGATTTTTTACAGAAGGTAAAACATTGTGTGAGGACACACAACAGCTTAAGGATGGGAGGATGTTGGTATCCCAAATTGCCCTATTTTCTACCCCATTTTAACCTATGTTTTATCTCAACATAAACCTCTCTTTCCTGCACTAGTCCAAGATAACTACCTATTCCTCCACATGCTTCATATTTTATATTAAGATCTATTAAGGTGCTTTATTAATCATTTTTATATGGATTTCATGCTTATTACGTACCTCTTGTGGCTTATGTTAATTTTCTAGAATTAATTGATAAAATTAGTATTAATTATGAATAGGTATGACTAGTGGAGGTAGATTCCTGCACCGCCACGAGGACTGTCTGAGTTTTTTTTGAGCCAAATTGTTTCATGAGGACGGGTTTTGATCCTCGACTCCGAGTCTAGTTGTGGATGAACTAAAGAAGGATACTGGTGGTGCGGAATCAGGGAATGTTTTCCAAAGTTAATCTATGACCAAGTGAGATACATGTTCCATTATAACTGCTGGCTGATTTTGTAATTTTGGTTGATTAGTCTATTCAGCTCAAAGACATGAATAACAAAATGGCTATAATTAGGGAAAATAGCTAAGGTCGAAAGGGTGTATAAGATATAGATCATAGGTAGGATTAGCTAGCAAACCATCGACTGTAATTTCATTTTCATGTAATCTGGGTATCGCCTCAGCTCTAGGGCTAGACTTGCACTATATGTACATTTTCGAAATCGAGTAATACAAGAAATCCACCATGATTCTCATACACAATGTTTAATTTATCTTTGATGCATATTTGAGGGCTAAGCCTTTTCGTTTCGTAAACAGGAAACGAGCTGGTTGGTTAGGGCCCACCCAACCCCGCTCGTTTACCCCGTGTACTTTCGTTGTTCAGAAAGACAGTGTGAATATTTCCTTTTGCAGTTGTGTGGTGTGATAGTTCTGATATTTATTTCTTAAATTCTGATTTAAATCTCTTTTGTAGTTAAAGTGTGAAACGGATCTATGGCTTTGGGAGTTAGCTTAGTTTATTTCATTTACGAAATTCCTTCTCGCATTTTCTTTATTCTCAATCCTTGTCTCAATTCTCTTTCACTCTGATTGTGCAAGAAGCTCTTTCCTACACCAGTGCATGTGGTTTCCTGCACTTTCGTTCAGTTCTTCATTTTGCAGCAAACATTGAATTACTTTCTTGCATATTATTTCCAATTATTTTGCAAGTGAATGAACTGCTAACTTCAGTAATTATCTCTAGCATTAAAAGTATATAGATAGAAGATTTGAGAACGGTTGCATGAACTTATCATAAACATGTTATACTTGAATTTTATATCTTATGAACAAAGAATAGAAACACTTTGAGTAGATCACCAAGGTTAGTTGACACATGCAGATCACTTAAACCATTGTCTTGATTCCTTTAAGTTGCTTTCATTTCATGAAGTTTACATCCTTTGCAAGATTGAATTAATTAAATCATTTATTTTCCACAAATAAT
Organism: Pinus taeda; assembly: GCA_000404065.3. NCBI lineage: Eukaryota > Viridiplantae > Streptophyta > Pinopsida > Pinales > Pinaceae > Pinus > Pinus taeda. Next base: position 23,621 of record APFE030458633.1, read on the forward strand.
TTACTTCAGGATTTCATTTGCAATTGGAATTCTTTTTCAACATATCTTTCAGTCCTTTTGAAAGTAATTTGGAAATTGAGTAGAGGAAACTCTACCTCGGTGCAAGAGCTAGTCTCTTGTCATAGAAACATGGTGCTCTAAGCCTTGAAGCTTAGAGAACCTTTGCTAAGACATAAATCTTTAGTAAGGAAGGTCAAATATTATTTTACATAGAGACACTGTACCTGCACTAGTGAAAGAAGATTGCAACAGTGTAATAACAACTTGTTTGTGTAGAAGGACGATCAAGAGGGAAACAGATCTTTGCAAGGGCCCACTTGTCAGGCTGTTAGCCATCCATCTGAAGATTAACATAGCATTTCATTCCAGCATTTAAGATTGTTTTAGATGTGTGAAAACTCCTTTACTTGATTTACTTGCAAATTGTTCTTTTACATTCCAGCACTAGAGTTGCTTTGGTGTCAATTGCCTTTTACGATTATTTTCTGTCTAATTCTGCAAGCATTTCCTCTAAGAAGTAGGATTAGGAACATGAAAAGTTCATACCACTTCTGGCATTACATGTGCTTCTTCTCTAAGTTGATGAAACCCCCGGGTTAACAATTAAGTGTTGAAGAGCTTGCTTAAGCGCAATTTCTGCACCCAACACTAATATATTTGCATATTTGATTCATAAATTTATTAATTCCTAATTTAGTAAACATCTTAATTATTTGGAAAATAAACATTAACAAGAAAAATCACATATACTATAAGAATGAGAAATTTAAATTAAAAAGTCTTTGAAACCACAAAGAGGTTTTCTAATTAAATTCCTTTACACCCTA
>APFE030458634.1:5256-46194 GCA_000404065.3 Pinus taeda
GAAAAAGAAAGGGTACGAATATAAATCATCGCCGCACAAACATATTGAAATTGGAGGATGTTGACATACTTGTTTATGACTTCAATTTAACAAAGAGGGGAACTCTTTGCTTTAAGACGATAGATATTTTGAAAAGGTTGTTACCAGAAGGAACAGTATTGAGATGGGAGTCTGCTGAAACTAGTCATATATCTAGAAGAATTTTGAAACCTGAAATGATGGGCATGCATGTGGACTCAAATGGGGCACTAGTTGATGAAAGAGAAGAATATGGAACATCTTCATCAGCATCCAGTGACTCATCTGAAGATGTGAATTCTGATGGCATGCAAGAAAATATGAGTGATTTTGAATAATTGTTTAAGACAGTTTATCTAACTAATGTATGCATCGTCTCTTGAAATAAATTTTTGATTTCCATATGGTGTTAAATGAGAAGTTATGAAACACTTTTATGTTGTTAGATCATTTTACTAGCATTTTTTTTTAAATTTTGAATATTGACCCTAAAAAAAGTCATCGTTCCAGTATAATCACTTTTTTGCTTTCAAGCTATATTTTGCACGAAAATTTTGTTTTCACTACCATTTTTAAAACATGTTCAAAATTATCCCTAAAGAAAAAAACCATTATTCCAGTATACACACTTTTCATTTTTAGCACTGTTTTTGATGTTTTTTTGGCATTTTTTGGCCAGAGTTCACGTTTTGAGTTTATAGTTCCCGTTTCAAAGTTTACATTGTTATTTCAAGTTATATACATGATCATCTAGGTTCTTTAACAATGAACCACCCATTAAGTAGATATAAGGCTAACATGGGGATGTCTTGGGTCCTCTAGGAGCATCATTAATCAAAATAATGGCTAGGATTCTCGGTTCAACATTTTAACATACAGGGATGAGAAAGAGGCCATAAAACCATGTAGAGGTTCTTCAAGGCCCCATGTTGATATATGAGAGGGAAATGTTGTTGTTTCAAAGTCTCAAGTTGATCTATAAACTACCATGGATATTCCACTGGATAGTTCGTGACAACAAATTTGATCAAATTATGCTTAAAATCTAAAATCTACAGTATGAGGGTTTATTTCTCCTTATGTTTTTGGATATATAAATTAATATTTATTGAGTATGCATGAAAATTAATTATTCATAAAATGGAGAATAGTAAATTTTAAAAAACTCACAGACTACAATTGAAAAAAGATGTATCTCATGAAACCCTTTTGGGATCAAACCCATTTGTATGGTGACGTTTCTTTACTTTATTTTTGTGATAGGAAACGGATTCAAGTATAATGAAGTGATGCATGTGGCCCATGTACTACTATAATTCAAAAACACTTTCTATTTTATCTCTCCCTATTCACTCATGGCTATTATGCTCATCAATGAAACAAAATGCACTCGAATAGAATTGAACACATTTTCCTCCTATTGGTCTATTTATAACACAACTTGATAGCCTACCAGTGGTTAAGTTTGACACCTTAAACTCTTACCTACAGTTATATTATGGACTCTTATATATTCTTCTTCATCATCATCATGTGGCTAGCCCAATTTTCACGAATAATGGGGCTAATGTGACATCTTCTCGAATTATGGTGGTAAAAATAGGAAGATAAACTTATGAGACACATAAGTTTGCATACGTACTCAAATTGAAGTGATTATTATGCCATTGGAAATTTCTCTATGTGTAGAAAAGAAAAAAAATGGCGCAATAATTAAGAGGAAAAATTTTATCCCAAGAAAATGCCATTTGAGGCCTCAAATCACTCCCCGAAGGTTTCAAACACCAATTTTCCAAATCAGGTCCTGTTGGTAAAAATGGCCTTGTGGGTTGATACCTCCATGAATTCCACTCTTCAAGCATCAATATGGATGAAAAAAATATAATAATCTAATCATGATCATACCTCCCAATTTGGGAGGATTTTTTTCCAAAAAAGATTCTACTAAGTGAGATGAGGAACTTTTTCCTCCACCTTCTCTTCCATGTACCATTTAGATTTTTAATCCAGGTGGATACTAGTGGCTAGTCACCTATTTAAATTGCACCCACAAAACTATTTCCTTTCAGTTTCTTTAATTTTAGCACAACTTTCTATTTTTGGAAGTTTTTTGAGTCCTTAACTTGGAGAGTCATTTTGAGGCCATAAATGGAGTTTTTAAGAATAAATGCCAAGCTTATACCTAATACAGTAAGGGATTTTAGGGAAATTTAGTTTTCCTTAGATAGATATTTCTAACAAGGTATCATGTGCGCCGAATGAAGATCACATGCCCAAATTACGAGCCCGGTAAGTTTGCATTCCAACTAATCCCGATTGGGGCCACAAACTTTTGGCGAGTCATCTCCTAGGGCTATAATTTTGGATGTTCATGTTTTTCCATTATTTCTGAACAAAGAAAAGGCCTCCCATACTCATTGTAAGATAGTTTAGAAGACATGTAGTCACTACATCTCTTCTTAGAGATAAGCTACCATCACCCAAGATAGTTTGTTTCTCTTATGTATGTAAACAATTTTTGATAGTTTCTATCTATTAATTGATTTTTTGTTCCATTTTATCTGTTTTTTTTAGTTTGAATATGTATTTCATTTCATTCCATCATAAACTTGGATCAGTGGTATCAAAGAATTTTTCTCTTTCTATGTCTTTCTATGCATGTCCCCGATGAGATCAGGGTATAAAGAGTTGGGACTTGAACTGGTTGAACCCTTGCAAGACTGACATCGCCAACCCTAACAACCTCCCATGGGAAGCGAAATGAAATACAAGGGAGTAAGAGATCATTTCAAATTATTGGTCGAATAATCCCATGAATGATAAAGGAATGAGATGATGGACAATTTTTCACAAATCCTTCTGTGGGTGTCAGCGGGTGAAGCATGTTCATCGAGAAGTAATTTTTAAGGTGCCTCCTCCTTTAAGGTACACGTTAAATTTAACATTCCTATATATGAAGGCTAAATAGATATAGATGCCCCAGATATATGGTTAAATCTACAAGAAGGTTACTTTTCGATCGATAAATTTTCCAATAAGGAAAATCTTACTTTTGCACTCCTGAAAGTCACCCCTCATGTCAAGGACTCGTGGGAAACTTATTATGAGAAAAAGAACAAGGGGGAACCTTCACTATTTTCATCCACATTCTCTAGGAGTTATTTTTGATATGTTTTCAAGGAATAATATTACCATGTCAAAATATATGAATATAAGTGCATAAAATGCACCACATTATGGTAGGGAAGGGATGAAGATGTAAAAGAGTTCACAAACATTTTCCATACCCTACACATGAATTTTGGTATCAAGGATTATAAGTGGTATATGGTACTCAAGTACCATGGTTATCTACAAAAATACATCCAAGAAGAGATGGAGTTCTTTTACATCTCCTAGATTAGCGCAATGTTCTGATATGTTGTAAGGATTGAGAATAAATTTAAACAAAATAAGTGATACTTTAGATCTGTGAATCTGAAGCAAGGAAAATGAACCTCCAAACCATGGAGGAAAGGACAGAGCCAAGGTGGTTTGACCTAGGGCAACCCATTGAAGCCGTAAGAAAAGAATAACTCTAAAAATAGAAAGAAGGATATTAGGAAGTGGTATGAGTTCCACGAGAGCCCCACGTACAACACAAATGAGTGGCATTCTAGGTAGTCATCAGTGGCCAAGCTAAAATCTTCTAAGTCGAATTCATGTACTAAATTTAAGCCAAAACCTAATAAGGTTAATGATAAGGGGAAGAAAATTATTGATGCAGAACCTAATGCCATTATTGCCACCACTAAGGTCCATTATTGAGCCAAAAGATCTATTGGAGGGGAGCATCTCTTCCAATCATAGATGTGGGTAAAATATTCTACAATATATTTCGTTGTTTGTAGTGAGAGCCAAATAAACCTCATCTCAGAAAATATCATTAAGTGGTTGGATCTACCGACCACACCACACCCACAACCATACAACATCAAGTGGGTTCACCAAGGACAAGATCTTTGTGTCAACCAACAATGTTACCTTCCCTACAACATCAAGCCCTTCATAGACAAGATATTATGTGATGTTTCTCCTCTTAAATTCCATGATATTATTAGGCCAACCATACTTGTGGAAGTGTCATGTTCTGTATGTGTCTAGACCTCACACTATTATTATTACTTTGGGTAGAAAACTATAAAGGATACTGGAGGTAGCCCTTCCTACCACCATAACTTTGAAATTTACTAAGAAATATAGTAAGATCATGTCCTAGATTGAGAAATTTGTTTTCTTTTTTATTTTATTTGAAATTTAGGGGAATATCATGGCCACATCCATGGCTCCTAGGAAGGGTTCGTCCACACAAAAAAAGTAGGTGGATAAGGTCATGGAAGAATAAAGGGACATATTCTCCTCACCCACAAGGGTACCTTTGTTTTGTCAGGTCAAGCATTAATCGATCTAACTCCTATATCACCTCTACCTAATGGGCCGATATACCACTGCTTTTTTCTAGAAAATCAAGAAATCAAGTGGAAAATCCTATATTTTCTATAAGAAGGAGAGATTTTACCAAGTTACTCACCTTCTAGGAACTCAATTGTACTCATACAAAATAAGGATGGGACATAGAGACTCTGCATTGATTATCAGGCACTAAATAAAATCATTGCTAGGAAAAGGTATCCAATCCCAGGGTTGATGATCTTCCTGACTAGCTCAAGGGGGCCAAGCACTCCAGCAAGATTGACTTGAATTATGGCTATCACCATATTCCAATAGAATCCATATATGTATGGAATATTTCCTTCAAATCCAAGGATGGTATTTTTGAGTGGTTTTTCATGGCCTTTGGAATGACATATTCCCCTGCAACTTTTATAAGGTTGATGCATTACATCTTGCGCTTCTTCACCAACTAGTTCATGGTTATATATCTAGATGACATCCTCATATTCAGTAAGAGTTGGGAAGAAAACTTGCAACATATTTGACAATTCCTCCAGACCCTGTAGAAACACAAACTATGTGCCAACTTGGCGAAATGCACCTTTGTTATGAACCAGGTCCATTCTCTAGGTTACATCATTGACGAGAAAGGCATAATGTGGATATATCTAAGATCCAAGTCATTTAGGATCAGCCATCCTCGAACACTCTAATAAAGATTCATAATTTTTTTTGCCTCACCAATTTCTATCGAAGGTTCATGTTGGGATTCTCTCTTATCACTTGGCCCTTGATTCAAGTTACCAAGGGAGTAGAGAAAGAATTTTTTTCCTGGTCTAAGCCCCAATAGAAGATGTTAATTGATCTGAAGCACCACCTTTTCTCTACATCAGTACACACATGTCCAAGCCTAAAATAACCATCTAAAATTGGGACATATACCTATGATTATCCTATTGGTGTAGTCCTCACCCAGCAAGGGAATCTGGTGGCCTATCGTAGTGAGATACTCTGTGATACAATTTGGAAATATCCTAGCTACAATAAAGAGATGTATTCCATCATGCAGGCTTGCTTGTAGTGGAAACATTACATTCTGGAGAAGGAGATGATCATCCAAATAGATCACCAACCTATTCAATTTATATAGACACAAGGGAAGTTGTAGAATAATCACCATCATAAATGTTCCACATGTCTACAACAATTTCATATGAAAATTTTGTATAAGAATGGTAGCACCAATAATGTTGCAGATTTCCTCAGTCACCTAGCAGTTTTGTGGTTGACCATTGTTCTCAACTCTTGTGGGCATGAGACTTGTGGATGGTTGTAACTCTAATTAAATGATCAAAAATTCACCACCACATACTAGATGTTGATGGACGACAAGCAAGTCCCAAAATTCTACCTCTAGGACACACAATTATGCCACCTAGGGTACCTCTGTGTTCCTTCAAGTGAGAGTGACAAGATGATTTGGGAGGTGCACTACAGTTGGGTTGCATAAAACTTTGGTGTAGAGAACACAGTGGAAGTTCTCCACAAGTATTTTCACTAGCAAGATCTCTGACAAGATGATGGAAAAAATATTAGATCGTGCACTACCTATGCAATCACAAAGCCAACCATTAAGAAGAAAGGCCTATATACTCCTCTACTTACTGGTAGTAGGCCATGGGAATCCACCTCCATGAACTATATGTTTGGCCTTCCTTCTACAAACCATGGTAATGACTATGTATTTTTTTTCCATTACATATTATCTATGATGGCTATATTGATGGCTTGCAAAAAAAACATCACAGTAGAAGACACTGCCAAAATCTTCTTCGAGTGAGTGTAGGTACATTTTGGGATTCCATAGACCATTATATTAGATCAAGATAATAGGTTCCTAAGTTCATTATCATTTTGCCTTTGCTCATTTTTGGAAACTAAGCTCACCATGTCGGCTACCTTCCATCCTCAAACTGATGGCTACAAAGAGGTTGTTAATAGGATGATAGTGCAAATACTACACATGTACAACTCCAAGCATCCATGAACAATGGGTGAGAGTATTACATATGTGAAAAAATACTACAACAAAGCTCTCAATAGCTTGATTTTCCATAGCCCCTTTCAAGTGGGCATGGGATTTCAACCATTGCGTCTCATTGATGTTGCAATGCCCCTTGCAACTACACATGAATAATTTGCACATGTTCAATCTAATGTTGGTAAAGACACCATATTTATTGAATGAAACTAACACATCCACCATTAGATTCATGGTATTTTAGACAAAGCTAATGCTATGTATAAACAAATTCATGATCAATGTTGGGTTCCACATCAATTTCAAGCGGGTGACAAAATTTCATTGAATTTGTAGAAGGAACTCTTGAATGGAGCCCATCAGAAGCTTTGACCACTTCGATATGGACCTTACACCATCACCAAGGTTTGGGTGACAATTATTTTAAGCTCATCATTCCCCCATTCCTTGGCCTTCACCTAGTGTTTAATGTGGACCACCTTCGTCCATACTTCCCACCATTGTTGGACACACCAGACATTATTGAGCAGTTGACACCAACAAAGCTCAACCAATATTGCATTGAACAAACCACAACTAGTTAGATCATCAACACACATATCAAGAACACTCACGAACAAAATATCCAACTGATTAGGTTGCCAAAGTTGTCCAGCTCCCGCACCAAGGTAAGTGGCTCACCAAGGACCAAATTCTGCAAAAGTTTCCCCATCTCATGGAGGCACTCAACACAATGGGGACGATTGCTTCCTAAGGGGGGAATACTAATCTAGGTGGATATTTGTGGCCACCTTCCTATTCCACTTGGATCCCTAACATTGTTTCCTCTTAGCTTATTTAATTCTAGCACACCTTTCCATTTTGGAATTTTTCGAGTCTTGAACTTTCAGAGTCATTTTGGGGCCCTAAATAACATTTTTTTAGAAAATGTTCTAATCCTAAATCTTGTATTGCAATGGTTTGCTAGGAAATTTTATTTTCCTTGGATAGATCTTTCTAACGAGGTATCATGCATGGCAAATGAAGATCATATGCCCAAATTACGACCCTAATATGTTGACGTTCTAACTAATCCCAACGGGGCCAACAAAATTTTTCGACTTCAACTTCTAGGGTTAGTTATTTTTATGTTTATGGTTTTCCATTATTTCTCAATAATAAAAGGTCTTCAAGCCTCATTGTAACAAAGTTGAGAAGGCATGTAGCGATCACATCTCTTCTCGCAGATAAGCTACCATTGCTTGAGCTAGTTTGCTTCTCTTATGTATGTAAGCAGTTTTTAACAGTTGGTATTTATTAATTGAAGTTATATTTCGTTGTATCTCTATGTTTTGGTTTCAATATGTATTTAATTTCTTTCCTTCATAAATCTAGATAAGTTTTCTTGGAAATTGTCCTTTCATGCTAATCTGCTAAAAGGTCATGATGTCCTTGTTTTGTAGTTTTGGACCAGATCTACAAAACTATATCCTATATCAACTATTCCTAAGAATTTGATTCCAAATACTCTATCGAAGGTATCACTATGTATGGGGGTATATTGAATCTATAGGCGTTATCTCTTACCATTTCTAGTATCTCAAAGGGACCATATCACAAAGTCTTGATTTTCTTACTACGACCTTGTAGTATCTCAATGTTCAACAATAACCATACTTTCTCTCCCACCTTGAACAACCTCTATGTTATATGCCAATCATTCCCGACATTGTATTTTCCTATGACTTTTGTAATTTCTCCTATATGTATATGTAGATCTACCTCATATTCTCACCAAATTTTTCTATTATTAAGGAATCCCCTATAAGATCATCCCTCTCCTGCTTGTTTCCTATATGTAATATCAAAAAGTGAAGATGGAAAATATCCATAACAAGTTTCAAATGGGGACTTACCAATAAAAGTATGGACTACTCTTCTATAATAGTGTTGTATATATACCATATTTTTGTGCAGAATTAATTTGATGCTTCTACTTATAACCCCTCAAAAGTTGCACCAAAGTCCTATTAACTACTTCTATCTTCCCATATGTTTTTGGATGGAATTTTGTATACCTAATTGACTTTGTGTCTATATTTTTCCACAATGTTGTGAAAAATGCACTAACAAATCTCATGTCCCTATCTAAAATGATTCTACTTGGTACCCTAAAGTGTACCAAAACCTATCCAAGAAACATGTTCATTGTAGTCATGCCCCTTCCTAGATGTTCGTAAACCTCCTAAAAAGTCCATGGTAATGATTTCCCAAGGATGAGTGGGTATAGATAAGAGAAAATGTATACCATGTTTCCTTTTATTAGGATTGTTAGTACAAAAAAGGATTTATCCTCTTATGAACCTAGCTACTTGTTTTTGCATCTTAGGAAAATACACATACCTCTGCAAGTTGGTCATTTTCTTCCCTACACCAAAGTTACCTAGAACCTTGAAGGTGTGAGTCTCTGTAGTATTTTTCAATGAGTGACATTTAGGAACACATAAATTATCCAACCTACAAAGTAAACCATATTGGAGATGGTATTGAATTATGTTATCACTATCATAAACACGACTCTTGCACTACAACTACTAAAACACCTCCTTTTAGTTTTCATCCTCTCATTATGAATCTTTGTATGGATCATGGGTGAATGGCTCCATGTGCATCAAAGTTCCCAAGTCTATGATATTTGATGTGGGTGGCCCTCAAAGAATGTCATCTAACTTGTTTTCAATTCCTTGTTGTACCTAATCTCTAAATGAAACTACTATAAAACCTCATCCGCTTATAATTATTAGTTTGTTGTAGCTTACTATGGGCCTATAGATATTGTAGTATTTGGTGATCTATTTCCATGACTATCTCCTTTCCCACCAGACAATGTTTTCACTTCTTCATAGATTGCACGATGGAATAGAGCTCCTTGTTGTAGGTAAGGTAGTTAAAAACAACCCAATGAAGTACTTCATAACGGTAGCATATAGGCCTTCAGTCCTTCATAAAGATTGATCCCATATCATACCCACTCACATCTATCTCCACTTTGAAGGGTTGTTTAAATTTTAGTAATTACAGAATTGGTGCTTGGGGAATATTCATATTTAACGCCTCAAAGGCCCTCCTCTAACTCTTTCCCCAATAGAAACTCTTATTACTCATTGTTATGGCATGGGGTGGTGTTGTTTATTCTAAAAATTAGGTTATGAATTTCCTCAAGTATTATGTTTCCCTATTGAAACAACTGACCTCAAAAACATTAGTAGGCATCAAACACTTTAGAATGGCCTCCATCTTGGTAAAATCTATATTTAATTCTCCTCCACCTATCACATACCCTATGTATAACAAATATTGTTTTGCAAACTTACACTTGTTTAGATTTTCCATTAGCTGGTGCTTCTTTAATGTCTCTAGCACCTAAGTTAAATATGAGATGTGCTCCTCCTATGTAGCATTGTATACTGATATATCATCCAAATCGACAATAGAAAATGAATCTAAAAAATGGAACATTATATCATTCATCAACATAATAAACATAATTGGTGCATTACATAGTTCAAATGACATGACTAATCACTAATACAACCCTTTCCTAGTTTTGAAGGATGTATTGTAGATTCCATTGTCATTTTCGTCTTATTTTTAGTTTTATTACAAAAAGAAATAAAAATCAAAAGAAATAAAAAATCGAAGCATTGCTTAAAGTCCATGCAGGTTTAAGAGGGATGATCAAGTGATAGCTTGATGAGTATGATGAGGTGTGTTGTGGGGAAACAATAAGCACGAAGGTTAATTAAGGCTCAACCCCCCATAGTTGACCGTGACGTGCGCATGGTTAACCACAACTTGTGGCCTAGAATCATTGCAGGGGTTCGACCTCAATGTAGTTCCCTTATATTCTTTACCCCCACAAAGTCTAAAAGAAATGAAGTGTTTTTGTTTGATTGACGAGATGGATTTGAAGGTAAACCTGTGAGAAGATCAGGGTTGTCTGATCAACAGGCCACAAATCCAATGGAAATCGGGTGGTAACTTATTGGATGTGATGATATATCATACATAGTTTAAAATTCCTGAAGTCCAAGCCAATCTTAGCCGTCCATCCAAAAAGACGGGATCCAACAGATATTAAGCAAAGAAATGATTTGGTTTTAGCACTAAAGTCAGACCCGATAGATTATTAATTGGTGATATATATTTCTCATCGGGTCAGTATCGGAGTCAATGAAGCGTTGAACAGGTGGGATGGATAACATTTATTTCAAATGGGTTTAAAATCTCGTGAGTTTCGAAGTATCAGGCGATTTATTGAATGAATGATCGGATGGCTCACACATAGCTAAGGCGGACCCGATGGGTTATGAATCAAAATGTTAATTCTTTTCAATTTCGTGGAAAACTAATGTTTTGTGTAAATATTCGATTCCGCTGTTTAAGTGAGATAATCAGAATTAGTGGTGGATGACTAAAACTTCAAAGGAAGGTGATTGGTCAAGTTTTCTTATGTTTTGGCTAATAAAAACATGCCTGATACATATGTTAGCCCATGTACGCACACGAGGTTTGAGTCAAATACACTTTATTCTGATTAAAAAAGTTTAATCATTATCAAAGCATCTACAGAGGAACTCAGCATCCAAACAATAGAGCCGAAAAAGCCAATCGTTGTCATCATTTTCAAACTTTCGTTACCTCCAGTTATTCTATGATTTTAGAATGAGATGTCTTTTATCCTCTGTGTAATGTTTTGTAATAATTTTTACTCTAGATAGTTAGGAATATAGTTAAACAGTTTGAGAGGTTTAGTGATCACCAACTGCCTTATAATTATAAAAAGAGGTAAATTTAGAGAGAAAGGGTTCGAATTTTGGAGAATATGAAGACTAAGCTACTGAATTCCTGATACAACTGTTGATTAATGAAGAACCAAAAGTTTTTCATACATTGTTGGGTATGATTTTGTGTCTTCTCTATTATGTGTCATCTTATGTTTTCTTCCTTTGAGTATAATAATTGAAGCTGCAGGTCTTTATTTTCCTATATAAATAAAGTAAAAATTCCTTAAAGAGCTCTCCTATACTTAAAGTTCCCATCTCTGCAATTATTCTAAGTTACAGATTGTAGTTTCTGTGTAAAACAACATATTATATATAACTTCTCCCAGTGTCATAGATAGTAGATCATGTGTAACTTAAAAAACATATTGTCTATGACTTATTCAATCTTTCTTCATTCATAATTTATATTCAACAATCAAATGGAATTCTGATGTTTTATTGTCACCTAAGTATTGAGGATGAGGAACCAGATTTCCCAGGTCCCTCATTTGAGAACACAATATACAATTAAGTGATAAACAAGTGACAAATAAGTGACAAACAAGTGACAATCATTATAATCATTAATGTCTTAAGCATACTTTCTATACAACCAATAAATTAGTTTCTTAAGGTACAACATTAATTGGTGTCATTGCCAGGGAGAGAAGATAAGAACACTTTTCCTTGGGTTTTCAATATTTTCCTCTGGTTGTTCAGTCAGGAGGAAATATTTGGTTGTTTTGAACAAAAGCAATAACTTTGGCTCCAAGGAGACCCCATACAAGGTGAGATACCTCACAACAGAAATTTCAAGCCCTTTCAGATCCTGAAAGGTTAGTTCCCAAGCGGGTTAGAAGGCCTAAAACTCCACTTACACGAAGTCCTACATTGTCTACACTAGGCAGTAGTTCATCACATCTTTTACATTCATTTTTTATTGACCAAGAGTCACCTTTTACATCCAATTCATTTCAACAACCCAACTATGAAGAAAAATCTTTAGAGTCTGTTTCTTCTTCAGTATCTGCTATAGTTATTCAACCTAAACCTATAACTGAATTACCACCTTTGCATACTCCATTTACTCTTTAGCTTGTTTCCACATCTGCTAGGAATCAAGGTTTAGTAAATTTAGGAGCAAACATGGCAGCTCCTACTTTCTTGATGAATAGATATGCACCTCTTTAGCTGTCATAGCCATTGAATCAAATGCCACAAGAATACCTTAAGATTCTTAATCACTTTATAAGGGAAGATGAACAAATAGCGGAGAATCATGTATCAGTATTTTGTAACTTTGCAGAAAACTTGAATGTTGAACGTCTAGATGTTGTTATAAGAATTTTTGTTCAATCCTTGGATGGAGAAGTGAGAAAATGGTTTAAAGGGCTTACTAATAACTATATTCCTTCTTGGGAAGAGATAGAGCACCTATTCACCTAGATATGGGGTGAAAAAAGGGACCATGGGTATTCATTAATATAGTTTAATGCTATAAAGAACAAGTTTGATGAAGCTATAGTTGAATTTGTAAGAAGATATAATAAATTGTACAATAGTCCTCCAGTGGAGATTATGCCCCCTCCTGGTGGTGCCAAAATAACTTGTGTAGGGGCTTTTGAGTCAAATTTTGGATTTAAATTAAGGGACCAGAGATCCCCAACCCTTGATCAAATCCAAACAAATGCATTAGAGATCAAAGAGAATCTAGTGGCTGTAGGCAAAACACTAGAGACACAGCCTATCCAAGACAAGGGAAAGGCAAAGATAGAATCCTCTCAAAGTCAAACACTAGAGGATATGAGTAATTAATTAAAACTTTGTCAGATAAATTAAATAATTTAGAGTTGGAAAATAAGAATTCTCAGAGACAAACATAGTATAATAAGAACTTTAATCCGCAATATAGAACACAACCTTTGCAAATCTTGCAAAAGGAGAGAAAATATCAAGATCAGATTGAAACACCATTGTATATAGAGGTAGATCTTGGTGAAGTAATTGAGCACCCTAGGGACCATGAAGATCAAATTTCTACGTTATGTGCAGTAGATGAAGATGAGTATGGCGTTGAAGGATAAGAGTGTGAATATGTTGAAACATATGCCATTTATGATGAAAATGAAATTGACAAATATTGGAAGAAATTATCTCATTTTTATGCAGGAAGAAATACACAAGAAATACGACTTGAGAACAAGGAAAAGATGAAGAAGTCAAGAAAATGAAGGTGAGCAACAAGTTCCAACATCCCCACCAAAGGCGAATCCACAAGAATCTTAGCTTGCAAAACAAGTAAATAAAGGAAAGAAACAACATAGTGCAAATGGCAAGGCACAAATACTTCAAGGTGAGTCTTCTCAAGACCAGAGTAGAAAAATTCCTTTGGAGAAACTTGTTTCAATTCCCCAAGTAATTTCAGTCATGAAGAAAGGAGAAGATGAGAATGAAAGGAATGCTAAATAGGGTCATTTGTTCAGTCTTACTTAAGAGTTGGAGAAGGTAAGAATTCAAGTTCCCCTTGCAGAATTAGCAAAAACACCAGCTTACTAGAGGGAGATTGTTGAGTTTATTAATGTAAAAGAAAATGTGAATATAAATGACACTGTAAATTTGCAAGAAGATAAACCAGTAGTGGTTTTTGGTCCATATGTAGAGGAAGTAAACCCTTCAACACCTCTTTTTTATATCTCCTTCTTAATCCATTATTTCCTCTTGGATAATTATATGTTTGATTTAGCAGCTCCACGCAATCTTTTTCCATTATCAGTAATAAGCAACTAAATCGACAAGTTACCAAACCCTATAGAGACCTATACTCTATTGATTCAAACAAAGTCAAGTGTCTAGGGGTCATTAAGGATCTAGTAGTGTCACTAGCCCAGATTCCAACTAGAAGCTTGGCGATGGATGTAGTAATAGTGGATATCCCTGCTAGATTTGGAATTCTTCTATCTAGGTCATGGGGGGCTATATTAGGTGGTGTTCTAAAACTAGATTTTACATATGTTATTATACTGACTTTTGGTGGGGATTAGATGAGATTGTGCAGAGAAACTAGATTTGTAAAAAAAATTAAAAAAAAATGGAGCAAGTAATTCACCTATATATACCTAGGAGAAATATGAATTTTCTTGCCTCATCCTACATGATAATGCAGAGTTTGATGAAGATAATTAGAGGCAGCTTCTTCAACCCATGTAAATATAGATATGAAAACTGAAGGAATGTGGAAATGCTTCTTTGATGGAGCCTATTCCAAGGAAGGAACAAGTGTTGTTTTCCTTCTAATTGCACCTGGAGGTAATATGTTCCCCTTTTCCTTTAAATTAGAGTTTGAAGCAACAAACTATGTGGTGGAGTATGAGTCCTTGATTATTACTTTACAAACAACTAAGCAGATGGGAATTAAGTCACTTTTTTCTTTTGGAGATTCAGAGCTAATTATCAAACAAATGAAAGGTCACTGTCACAAAAAACACCCTAGGCTTAGGGCATACATGAATGAAGTCTGGGATTTGGTTAAGAATTTTTTCGAAGCTTTTAATATTCAATTCATTCCAAGGGATGGGAATAGATTAGCAGATTCATTGGATGTGGCTGCTAGTACTTTCAAGCCTCCTATTAATCCAAAACTAAGATATGAGGTAGAAATGAGGCACAGACCTTTTGTTCCTGATAATTTTAAACATTGGAATGTTTTTGAAGATGATCAGTAGATTAAAGGATTTCTTACTATGGTTGAGGTGTTTTAGGGCACAAAAATTGATCAGGATGAAGATGAAACAACATAAATTGCAAAAGTTACTGGTTTAAAAGATTTAATAGCTAATAAAAAAGTTTTTAAATTGAAAGATAATATTTTTCCAAAGGGGCTTATCCCTCTTTAAATGATTTTTAACCCCAATGATGTGGTTGTTGACTCAAGGAAAATTTCACAAGATGAACACATTCAGGATCATAATATTGGAACTCAGGAGAAACCCAAGCTAGTAAAATTAGTCAGTGGAGTTTTACCTAATGATCAGGAAAGATATATTAAACTTTTCAAGGACTATGTTGATTTATTTGCATGGTCCTATGAGGATCTCAAAACATACGATGTAAATATTATTCAGCACAAGACCCCCTTGAAGGAGGGAATTAAGCCCTTTAAGTAGAAGCTTAGACAGATAAATCCGTTGCTTCTACCATCAATTGAAAAAGAGGACAAAAAAATTCTTGATGCCAAAATTATATTTCCACTTAGATACTCTGATTGGGTGAATAATTTAGTGCCTTTAAGAAAGAAAAATGGAGAGATAAGGTTATGTGTGGACTTCAGAAATCTCAATAGGACTTCCTTGAAAGACAATTATCCATTGCTTAAGATGGATCATGTGTTGGAAAAGGTAAGATGATATTTTATAATGTCAATGTTGGATGGATTCTCTGGGTATAATCAGGTGGTTGTGGGTAGAGAAGAATAGAAGAAGTTAATGTTCACAACTCCCTGGGGGACCTTTATGTATGCCAGAATGCTTTTTGGGTTGATGAACACATGTGCTACTTTTTAGAGGGCTATGGACATTGCTCTTGTGGGAGATAAGTTTGTAGTAATATATTTGGATGACATTACTATTTTCTCAAAGTATGATGAACAATATCTAGACCATCTAAAAAATACTTTTGAAAAATGTAGAAGATTTAGGCTTTCCTTAAATCCCAAGAAATCCATTTTTGCTCTGGAAGAGGCCAAACTATTAGGGCATATTGTTTCTAGAGATGGATTGAAGGAAAAAGAGGAAAATGGATAGCCAAGATTCAAGAGTATGACTTGGACATAAAACCCATAAAGTTGGTTAAAGGGCAAGGATTGGCAAAAATGAGGACAGAGTCAAACATTTAGGCATTGTGTATCAACTTGTTGACACCTGTGGATGAAGGAAGAACTGAAGAAAATGAAGAAAACCCAGATCCAAGTATGAAGATTAGGTTTAAATGTTTATGTTCCGAATGGTGCAAGCATATAATTCATTATTTGTTTTATCTCTTGTTTCTCCAATCCCTAGATAGAACAAATTGTAGAGAATTAAAGATCAAAGCATGATTGTGGAAGGCAGATTATAATGGAACGATCTTGTAGGAATGTTGTTGCTATGTTTAACAAAGGATGAGTTTATAGAGGTAATCAAAGATCATCATGAGGGGTTATGTGGAGGAAATTATAGTTGGAATGTTACTTCACATAAGATCCTTCAGACATCATTTTATTGGCCTACTTTGTTTGGTGATACATTTAAGTTTGTCAAAAGTGATAGCTTTTTGTTGAGAAGAAGAGGTTAGCTCCCTTGCCTTTGATCCCAGTCTTCAGAGAGCAACCATTCAAACAATGGGGATTGGACTTTGTTGGAGAGGTTAACCCACCTTCAAGTGGACATCACAAGTGGGTTCTCGCAGCTACTGATTACTTCACCGAGTGGGTAGAAGCTATACCTACTAAGAGGGAAAATGATGAGGTGGTGATGAAGTTCCTAGAGGAGAATATTTTTAGCAGATTTGGATGCCCCGTCAAAATCATAACAGGTAATGCTCAAGTCTTTAATTCAAGTAAGTTTATTTCTTTTTGTCAAAAGTATAATTTTATTTTGTTTCATTCAACAACTTATCATCTCTAGGGAAATGGATTAGCTGAATCCACTAATAAAACATTCATGAATATCCTTAATAAAACTATTGCAAAGAACCAAAAAGACTGGGATTCTAAGTAAAAGTTTTCTCTATGGGCTGCTAGAGTGACTACAAGAAGGTCTACAGGAAAAACACCTTTTTAATTAGTATATGGAGCTAAGGTTCTGTTTCCAAGACAACTTGTGAAGCCTGTGATTGCAATGATTCACGAGGTGAAAGAAGAACCCAATGCTCTAATAAGAAGAATGAATAAAGTGGTGGAGCTAAGTGAGAAGAGAGAGAAGGTAAGAGACAATTTAATTATGTATCAATCAAAGGTGAAAAGTATTTCTGACAGAAATGCCAAGGAGATTGACTTTAAAGTTGCAGATCTAGTATTAATATGGGATACCGAAAGAGAAGATAAAGGTAAGTATGGGAAGTTTGATCCTCTCTAGTATGGTCCTTTTAGAATTTTTGAGGCAAGGTCCAATAACACTTTCCTTCTTGAGAATCTTGATGGAGAAACTCTACACCTGCCTGTCAATGGGTAGTACCTCAAGCATTACTTCCATTTCTAAATCATAAGAATCTTATCATTATAAATACCAGAGTGCATTCAATGTACAAATGCCATAGAATTTGAATTGGTTGCAATATATGACTCCATGCCCGAGGTGAAGGCACTAATCTACAGTTATTAGTGCTTCTATGGCAAAATAAATATCCCTAGGTGGAGCCAGATGTTGTAGCTTCCATTTTTATTTTTGTCTTATTTTTAGTTTTATCAGAAAAAGAAATAAAAATCGAAAGAAATGAAAAATCAAACCATTGTTTAAAGTCCATGCAGGTTTAAGAGGCGTGATCAAGAGATAGCTTGATGAGTATGATGAGGTGTTTTGTGGGGAGGCAATAAGCAAGAAGGATAACTAAGGGTCAACCCTCGGATTTGAATGCGACGTGAGCATGGTTGACCACAACATGTGGCCTAGAATTATTATGGGGGTTCGACCCCAATGTAGTTTCCTTATATTCTTTACCCCTGCAAAGTCTAAAAGAAATGAAGTATTTTTGTTTGATTGATTGGATGGATTTGAATGTAAACCTGCGAGAAGATATGGGTCGCCCGATCAACAAGCCACAGATCCAATGGCAATCGTGTGGTAACTTATTGAACGGGACGGTATATCAAACATAGTTTAAACTTGTTGAATTCCAAGCCAATCTTAGTCGTCCATCCAAAAAGATGAGATCCAACAAATATTGGATGGAGAAATGATCAGGTTGACCTGATAGATTATTAACTAGTGGTATATATTTCTCATCGGATCCGTATTGGAGTCAACGGAGCGTTGAATAGGCGGACTCGATAAGATTTATTTCAAACAGGTTTAAAATCTTGTGAGTTCTGAAGGATCAAACTTTTCATTGAATGAATGATTGGACAACTCACACATACCTAAGGTGGACTCGATGGGTAACAAATCAAAATATTAAGTCTTTTCAGTTCCATGGAAAACTAATGTTTCACGTAAAATAGCTAATTCTACTATTTAAGTAAGATAATCAAAATTAGCGATGGATGACTAAAACTTCAAAGAAAGGTGATTGGTCAGGTTTTCTTTTGTTTTGGCCAATCAAAATACTCTTGACACATATGTGAGCCTAGGTCCACTCACGTGGTTTGTGTCAAATACAGTTTATTATGATCAAAACAGTTTAATCATTATTAAAGCATCTTCAAAGGAACTCAGTAGCCAAATAACAAAGCCGAAAAAGCCAACAGTCAACATCATTTTCTAACTTCCATTACTTCTAGTTATTCCATGTTTTTAGAATGAGGTGTCTTTTACCCTTTGTGTAATGTTCTATAATAATTTTTACTCTAGACAGTTAGGAAAATAGTTAAGCAGTTTGACAGTTTTGTTGATCACCAACTATCTTACAGTGTATAAAAAGAGGTAGATATAGAGAGAAAGGGTTCGAACTTTGGAGAACCTAAAGTCTAAGCTACTGAATTCCTGATACAACTATTGATTAATGAAGAAGCAAAAGTTTTCCATATGTTGTTGGGTATAATTTTATGTCTTCTTTGTTTATGTGTCATCTGATGCTTTCTTCCTTTGAGTATAGTAATTGAAGTTGCAGGTCTTTATTTTCCTATGTAGATAAAGTTAAAATTCCTTAAAGAGCACTACTATAATTGAAGTTCCCATCTCTACAATTCTTCTAAGTTACAGATAGTAGTTTCTGTATAAAACAACATATTATCTATAACTTCTCCTAGTGTTAGAGATAGTAGATCCTATGTTAAACAACATATTCTCTCTGACTTATTCAATATTTCTTCATTCATCATTTGTATTCAACAATCAAATGGAATTCTGATGTCTCCTTATCACCTAAGTATTGAGGCTCAAGAACCAAATTTCCCAGGTCCTTCATTTGAGAACACAATATATAATTAAGTGACAAACAAGTGGAAATTGTTATAATCATTAATGTCTTAAGAACAATTTCTATACAACAAAGAAATTGGTTTCTTAAGGTACAACAAGATGTATCCAAGTATATTCTTCTCTAACTCCAACCTAGTGATATATAGACTTTAATTCCAACATGGTGAAGTATTTGGGTTGTTACAACTAATCTAGAAAATCATGTATCATAGAAAGGGGATATCTATCCTTGAGCCTAATTTTTTTAATTCCTTGTAATCAATATACATCTTTCAATTCCTATCATTCTTTGGAACAATTATGATCAGTTACCTAGATGGTGATATACTTGGTCAAACGACACCTTCTTCAAGTAGTTTTTGCAACTGCTTCTTCACATCACTTGCTTCTATAATGGACTACCCATGCATCGTAACCTTTTACAATGGTGTTTTTAGAAATAGGTTGATCTTGTTCTCCACTCCCCTCTTGGAAAGTAGCCCTTTAGGCTCCTCGAACACATCATTATATTCTTGTAGCAAATATTCTAGTTGTTGTTTATGTCTCATACAAACTCTCCTACAAACTATATCTTGGCTTGGTTATCACTTACCAACAAAATTTTGGACTTTTTCTTATGTGCATTAATGGTGATCGATTTTCCATCCTTGATGTGGTGATGTTGGTTGGCCCTCCACATGAAGTTTGCGTGTCACATGTACATGTAGGGAATTCTATATACTACTCCACATTCATTAAGGGGAACCACATCTAGTTCTACTTCATCATCAAATGAGCACTAATACAAAATATAATTTTTCATTATTTAGTTACCTTTACCTCTTCATCCTTATTCACCCATCCCAAGGATGATAAAAAAAATTCAAGAATTTTTTTTTACCATCTCTACTACAATGATATCTTTATATGATCCTAAGGTGAATAGAGCATCAATATTTGTATTTTTTATACATGTATCTTTATATGGAAGATTCTAGTGTTTTTGTTCTCTTCCTGTTGTTGAATGCTACTCAAATTCACCTGCTTCACTAATGGACAGATGATCTTCTCATCCACCTCCAATTTTCATTCAACTTAGTTTCTCGAATCAATGGCCATAAGGTTCTTCTTCTTTTCATATTTCCTTTTGTTCTTCGGGTTAACATCTAGATGAAACTTCCAACATTCCTCCTTTGTATGATTTCTAATGTTACAATGGTTACAAAGGTTGTTAGGATCTTTTCATTACTTTACCATGTTTGTTGTATTTTTATCTACCCCCCTTTCCCCTTCTTATTCCACTCCATAGAAGCATCATAGTGCTCCTTTCACTTCAACCCACCTGATTTCCCTTTCTTCTGGCCTATGTTCTCCAATTATTGTGTTTGTAAACAAGCCTCATCCACCAATCTCAACTTGAACAAAATTACTTGCTTCCAAAAATGGTTTTGTAGATACCCTAGATACTTGAGGAGCATTTCCTACTTCTTTTGGGAGATACACATCATTACGGTCATAATTATTAATTCAATGGTTTACTCTTATACACTTTAGCTTGCTTCTTCCCAAAGTAATGCCATTAGATCCACTTATCCTCTAGATACTTAATAGGGTAAAATTTTGAATTTATTAGGCTTTTGAAATCCTCACACTTTTTCACTAGATGATCTCCCTCCAACCTCAAGGTCTCTACATGGATTTCTTGCAAGGGAATAGACTTTTAATTTCAGCTAAGAAAATGAAATTTTATATTCCTCCTCTATATGATGAGCATAAAATAAGCTTAATTGTTGTAATCAATTATTTATCTTTACAGTTTCAATATCACCTTGATATGGGTTCATTTCGACCTTCGCTTCCATCTTGAACAAGGAATGTTAATGGATTAGAGAACCTAAAATAGATTAACCTTTTCTTCAAGTTATTTATTTAGCTTCAAAGGTTTTTCTTCTTGACCTCTTGATCTCCCATTTAATCAAACCTTTGTGTTAGAAAAACCATCTTCTCCAATCAACTGATATTATTAGTTAGGGCAACCATGGGTACTCTCACATTATGGTGTATATCTCTAACTTGTGCTTCCAAACACAAACATATCCTGTACGGAATCATGAGGGTTCTTCTCATATTCATCGGTCATGACTAGGGTTTTCTGACTTTTAGTGTAACCAATTTTTGTCTACTACAAATATCCATAATATAGCCAAGAAAGCATACTTTAATACAAATATGATCCATAAATTTTCATGAATATTCCACTGGATAGCTAATCACAACAAATATAATAACGTTATGCTTAAAATTTGAAATCTACACTATGAGGGTTTATTTCTCCTTAGATTTCTAAATTTCTAAATTACTATTTATTGCATACACATGCAAATTATAATTATGCATAAATATGGAACAACAAATTAAAAGAAATTCAAAAACCATGATTGACATAAGATATGTCCTAGGAAAATGTTTTGGAAGAAAACCAAGACGGAAGGTAAGGTTTTTCTTCTCTCTTTATCAAAATGAAAAATGTATGCAAGTAAAAGTAAGTGAGGCATGTGGCTCATGGAATGCTACAATGGAAACATTCTCCATTTTTTATCTCCTGATCCACTCACAGCTACTCTATTCATCTATGGAAAAAAATGCACTAAAATAGAATGGATCCCCTTTTCCTCCTAGTGTCCCATTTATAACATATCTCAGTATCCTACTAGTTTTTAAGTTTGAGTCCTTAAACCCTCAACTAGAGTTATAATATGGACTCTTCTAGATTCTTCTTCTTCGTCATCTTGTGGCTAGCCCCTTTTTGATGAATAATGGAGTTGATCTAGTATCTTCTCAAAATATGGTGGTAAAAATAAGAAGGTCAACTTCTCTCTGGCATAATGTGTTCATACATATTCTAATTAAGTTGATTCTTGCAGTGTTGCAAAATCATTTGTGTTGTGGAATAACACAAAATGGTTTGGTTCTTAAGTGATAGTTTTATCCCCAAAAAACGTCATATGCCTTAAATTTCTCTCAAAAGGTTTTAAACCCTAATTTTTCAAACTAGGTCCCCCTAATAAAAATTCTACTGTTTTTTAATTGTGTACCTTGGGAGGTACTCCGCAACCCTAGTGTTGGTTTTATGTGATTTTGCACCACGAAATGGTTTGTGGGAAAATAATCCAAGTGTTGGGGTTGTGTACCCAAGATGTGTGTGTGAAATATAGCAAAAGAATTATTATTTATTGATTGTTGGAGTGCAGAACACAAAAAGGAGCTAAGCTGACCTCAATCTATGATGAGGGGCTTTTATCAAATGAGAAAATACATTTCCTTACTTAAGGTACATGATGCAAAAATCAATCTGTTAGTAAACTTCACTCAGGATAGAGTCAAAGTTGACCATGTTAAACAAGTGATGGTTTTGGGGCACATGGTATTGTGCACCCATAGTATTATGCCTATGGTATTATGTGTAATGGAGCTTATAAAAGGCTGGAAGGACTTCATTGTAATGTAAGACCTGGAGGTGAGCGGTGAAGGCTCACTTGGTCGTATTGGCCAGGGTTTTGGCCAATGCTAATAAGATCTTATTAGGTTGGGTTTTCCCTAGATTTGGGGTTTTCTCAGATAAAAATTTGTGTTTATGTGTTTATGGTTGTTGCTGTTTATGTTTATATTTATTCCTCTCAATAACTATTTATGTTATGCAGTAAATTTCTTAACAATTGGTATTAGAGCCAGGTTTGAGGGTTTGGTCTTCTAATGTATGCCTTCAGTGAAGGATTTATTTTAGCCCAATGGATAAAAGGATCAGCGTAGAATTTTGTTGTTATTGCTCCTGAGATCACCATTGAAAATGGTTAAAGAGATAATTGAATTCAGTTTTCGTATGGATATGGATCAGCGATGTTGGTTGAAGACTTGGTGGATAGATAAATTTGCGTGAGAAGAGAACGGATCTATTTTGTAGAGTTTGATTGTCAATGTATTTGTGTATGAAAAGAAGTTAGATCTGGTCAAGGCTAATGTGGATCTATGGAGTAGATCAGTGGGTTGCCTCCTTCTGTCAAAGATCCCTCATCTTCTTCGTGTCCCAATCGCCCTTCCACCTCGCCCACGCAGAGCCGAGCATGAATAAAGAAAATAAATTGGTGGCATCGATGACACTGCTGGAATTCTCATGTTGAATGCTAGAAATGTGGTTTTCATGGATGATGAGTGCATTCTTGAAGAGCAGTAAGGCTGAGAAAAAACGTTGTCCAAGGCAGTGATGCCCGAGAATGAAAGACTCGAAAAATGTCCAAGATTTAAGAAATTACATGATTAATAGAAGTTTTTGCTTTTGTGCGACATGTGGCTTTGGTGATAAAATATTCCATGCAAACTCCATGGAGTGTTTCTTGATGGAGAAAGAGAATAATAGTGGTGACATTGTCGAGATTTAGTGATCAACAGTAATAAGACGCTAGTCCGAGCCTGTCATAAATGAAGCGTAGATGTGCAAGTAGAGACATTGGTCATCTGCAAACATCTGGGGGCATTTGGTAGGCAAGAAGACCAATGCCATAATTGTAGGAGGTTTTAATAATAAAAATAAATAAAAATATACAAGGTTCTCATTGGGGTCACAGGTGGAGTGGTTTGATAGAAGTTTCTGAGCAAAGCAAATTGAGAGAGGATGGATCAGAATCGCAACAACAATAAACAAAAAAAATATTAATGAAGTCAAATTATTGCATGTAAATGGGCATACTACTGTAAGACCTGGTAAGGCATGTGTAGGCCTCGATGATCATCGGTAAAGTTTGGGTTAGACCTAGGTGATAGGGGGGATGTCGGGTTAACAATACCCCGAGTAAAAGCTTTAGGGGGGTAAGAGCTAGAGTGAGCGGGATTATCTGACTTAATAGGTTTGGCTAGAGTTAGTCAAGGAACCCCAAGTCAAGTTTAAGGGGGGAATTGTTAGGTAAACTTGACTCAGGATAAAGTCAAAGTTGACTAGGTTAAACAAGTGATGGTTTTGGGACACATGGTATTGTGTACCCATAGTATTCTGCCCATGGTATTATATGTAATGGAGCTTATAAAAGGATGGAAGGACTTCATTGTAATGTAATACCTAGAGGTGAGCGGTGAAGGCTCACTTGGTTGTATTGACCAGGGTTTTGGCCAATGCTAATAAGATCTTATTAGGTTGGGTTTTTCCCTGGGTTTTGGGTTTTCCTGGATAAACATTTTTGTTTATGTGTTTATGGTTTTCGCTGGTTATCTTTATATTTATTCCTCTTAATAATTATTTATGTTATGTAGTAAATTTCTTAACACAATCCAAGTAGACTTGATGGGGCTACCCTTGATAGTTAACAACAACACTTATAATACTATAAGCAAGAAGCATTGAGCCTCATTTTATTACATCAAAAATGGATTTTCTCATGTTATTTTGTCCTAAAAGGAGGTATGATTACCTTAGGAGAGGCAGAGACATAAGGAGGTTGAGTAGGAGTAAGGGAGGTCATATCTAAATCTAGAAAGGAGACCGAAGATGCTCAAAATTATGG
The DNA here is from genome assembly GCA_000404065.3 of Pinus taeda. NCBI lineage: Eukaryota > Viridiplantae > Streptophyta > Pinopsida > Pinales > Pinaceae > Pinus > Pinus taeda. The sequence continues at coordinate 30,197 of APFE030458634.1, forward strand.
AGAAGTTTCTCTAGGATGCTTAGTCCTCAAGAAGGCATATCTATGAATAAAAAGGAGGCCTCCTTCATTTCTGAAGAGGTCGAGCCTAGGTAGAGTAATTCTAGGATCTACAAACCTTAAGCATTTTCAGAGAAGTATGATTTTGATGTTTTCAACATGTGATGGAAGAAAGGGCCTAGACCCCTAGAATTAATATCATAACTGAGTGATAAGGTCATAAACATAAGCACAAATCTCTATGGTTTTGATCTAATACTAGGGCATCCAAAATCTATATAGGAGTGTGATATTTAGGGAAAACAAGAAGGATAATGTATGTTAGACAAAATTTTGTCACTGTTCCTATACTCCCCATTCCTTGATCCTAGAGGACCTCTAAAGTGATCCCCACATACTTTCCCTTCATGAAGAAACTCCCATTGTGTTCCTCTTTGTGAGAAAAACAATTCTCTTTTGCATCATTTCCCAAGAATCTTATGTTTTTCCCCGTTTATGAGACCAGCGCTAATGACCCTTGTTCTCCTCATGCTAATATGTAGGGATTAGAACTTGATGCAGGAAAATCTAACTGCCCCTTAGATAAAGGAGGAATCCAAAGAAGAGACAAGAAGATATGGACCATCAGAGCAAAATAAGGATAATTTTGTTTAAATCAGATAAAATGATGGAGCGGATAAAGTCTCTCGAAGACTTAATTCAATGTAATTTGCCACATATGCATATATGCATACAGGGAGAATTAAGGGTAGTTGAGTAATTGTGGGGAGAAATCATGCATCTTAAATGATCCACGATTGTTGTAATCTCTTATAAAAAGAGAAGCCTCTGTGTGTGATAGATATAGAGTAATATAGATAAATAGATAGAAATTGTGTAACCAGTGTGTGTATAAGATGTAATTGAGAGGATAACTGCTTCTAAGGCTAAAATTCCTTAGCTTGTAACTCAATTCTATGTATAATATAATACATGTGTGTTTGTGGGCTTCCTCGTGCCTATATATTTTAGTTATGATGTATATATCCGTGAATGGTTTAAATCTATTTACAACTATGTTGATTGACCATTGACCACTGAAAGGATTGATGGCAATCCAAACTATCATAGTTAATTGTTGTCTGAGTGTTCTGCGCATCATAACAGAGAGTGGAAAATACTGTTGCATAACTGTGTTTAACATAGAAATCCATCAAAATATAAGAGATATTATGTTAAGGAGGAAGCAAAGAGAATGCACAACAACTGTTAGATCTCAAAGATCAAGGGTTCAGATTATGTCGCTGAGGAGTAGAGCGAAACATCACATCGGTGAAACCTTTTGGGTGTTGTCGGACCATGACCATTGAGAAGAGAAATTTGTGATAATGCGATGGATCATGAGCCGTTGGATCAAGAGTCAAAATCAACAGTCTAGACCTAATTGCTAATCGCATATCGAAGCAGTCAAGGGACAGTGCGATAGTGTGGATGTGGTGGGACGTCGATACACCAATAACGATAAGTCGATGATTGGAGGTTGGGAAGTTGGAGTAGCAGAAAGGGAGTAGCAGAAAGGGTCGGAGCAAAGAGTGGACCCAACATATATATAGATCTGGGTGAATTTTTTTTTAAGTCTGAACAAAGGGTTTGCAGCGTGTTTTTCATGGTTTTCCCATGTATTTCCTATGTTCCGATAGTTGTATGGCCATGTGTTTTTAAGGCTTGAATGAATAATTAATGCTTCCGATAATGTAATGGCTCTCATAAAGTGTAATTCCATGGTTTAAAGGCTTAAAACCTCAATGAACACTTCTGATAGGCTTTTTGGGCCATAACCCATAGGCCTCAGGACCGAATATTATAAAGGAAAGGGATTTTTTCCTAACCTCCAAGATCTCTTTTCATCAAGTGGTATCAAAGCAAGGAAAGTGTTCCTATGATAAGGAAGAAGGGAAATTTTTCCTGCGAGAAGGAAGAAGGGAAAGGAGGTACAATTGATAAAGGAGAGTTATGATCTTACTATCGTGCAAATTGCGGCAATGGAAGGTGAGAATATTTGCAACAAACTAGAGCAAGGTGTGCTCAATTGGTTCAATAGAAGAGAACCAGAAAGATGCCAAAAGATTGAGTGAGGAGGGCTTGGTGAGGTATCATGTAGCAGAGGAGGACTGTTATTGTATAGGTTGGTTGCGGCTCACAAAAGATCATGAAAAGAGTTCCACAGAGAAGTGGGTATAATTGTTATGGATAAGGATAAGCATATGACTACGAGGTCATAAATGTTTGCGCCTTAGAAGTCTGATGCATAAGCATCTGACTGCCCCTTAATTAAAGGAGGAATCTAAAGAGGAGGCAAGGAGATGTGGACCATCAGACCAAAACAAGGATAGTTTTCTTTAAAACAGAGAAAATGATGGAGTTGATAAAGTCTCTCGAAGACTTAATTCAATTTAATTTGCCATATATGCACATATGCGTATGGGGAGAATTAAGGGTAGTTGAGTAAATGTATGGAGAAATAACGCATCTTAAATGATCCATGACCATTGTAATCTCTTATAAAAAGAGAAGGCTATGCGTGTGATAGATATAGAGAGTAATATAGAGCAATAGATAGAAATTGTGTAACCAGTGTGTGTATAAGATGTAATCAAGAGGAGAATTGCTTCTAAGGCTGAAATGCCTTAGCTTGTAACTAAATTCTATGTATAATAGAATACATGTTTGTTTGTGGGTTTCCACGTGGCACTATATTTAAGTAATGTTGTATATATCCGTTAATGGTTTAAATCTATTTACAAGTGTGTTGATTGACCATCGACCACTAAAAGGATCCATGTCAATCCAAATTATCGTAGTTAATTATTGCCTAAGTGTTGTGCGCATTGTAATAGAGAATGGAAGAGACTGTGGCAGAACTGTGTTTAACATAGAAATCCATCAAAAGATAAGCAAGATTAAATTAAGGAGGAAGCAGTGAGAATGCACAATGACCGTTGGATCTTAGAGATCAATGGTTCAGATTATGTCGCTCAGGAGTAGCGCGAAACATCACATCGGTGAAACCTTTGGGGTGTTGCTAGACCCTGACCATTGAGAAGAGCGATTTGTGATAATGCGATGGATCATGGACCGTTAGATCGAGAGTCCAGATCGACGATCCAAATCTAATCGCTAACCGCATATAAGAGTATTCAAGCGACAGTGCGATATCGCCAATGTGGTGGGACGCTGATACGCTGGTAGCGATAAGTTGGCGATCGGAGCAGGGAAAAGGGGCGGAACGAAGAGCAGACGATGGATATAGATCTGGGTGAATTGTTTTTGAAGTCTGAAAAAGGGTTCAGAGTGGGTTTCTCATGGTTTTCCCATGTATTTCCTGTGTTCTGATAGTTGTATGGCCACAGGTTTTTAAGGCTTGAATGAATAATTTAAAGCTTCTGATAGTGTAATGGCTCCAATAAAGTGTAAGTCCATAGTTTCAAGGCTTAAAGCCTTAATGAACACTTCCGATAGGCTTTGTGAGCCATAACCCACAGGCCTTAGGATCGAATATTATAAAGGAAAGGGATTTTTGCATAAACCCCAAGATCCCTTTTCATCAGAATTGTCCCTAGCGCTTATCAAAGTGATTGAGCCTTGTTCCAGTCGCGAGCCTTGTTCCAGTCACATTGATCCTCTTTAAAAAAAAAAATTGAATAAGGAGTCGAAGCTTATAGCTCTAGAAGCTTCGTAACAAAAGTTTGGTAAATGGTCAAGCCAGATAGAGTCAAGGATGTTAGTTTTGGCTCCTTTCCCCTATAAGGATGGAACTACTTCAAGAGATAAGAACTTCTCCCAAGAGAAGAGGAGCCATCTCCCATCCATTCATGCCATATAAACCTCCATTTTTCCCAAGCACAAGCTAGTGTTAATGTTGGTGTGCTAGTGTTAATTAAATTTGGAGTAAACAACAAGTTATTCATAATTTTAGCTCTCTATTTGTGTGAGAGAGAAGTGTGAATTTGGTTTAGTGTGAAGCCTAAAGGGAAAAGCCTTAAGGCTATCATTGTTGAGGCCATTATGGAATGCTAACAGAAGTGTGTGGGAACCTATTTTTGTCTAAGGAGAACAACAATGTGAAGGCAATGGTTGTAATCTCTTCTTGATTTAATATATATGCAACTATTGATTGATTTCCTACATAATGTGTCATCTCACATGTTTATGGATTAATGTTTCTTGACTTTTTAAGTATGTCGAATTACAATTTGTCTATTATCACGTTTGTTGTTTGTTTTTTTTTCCTTGTTTCAAGTGTTCGAATAAGGAAATGGGAGATAGATGGAATGAGAAAGAAATGTCATCACCAAATGGGATAAGAATACTAAGAGGTAGGCCCTATTAATTGGTTCCAACCTAAGGAAATCTTCCATAGAATATATTGGTTGTGGCTAGACCCATTATCAGGCTAAAGGAATTGTTTGTGTCCACACTCATAATTTTACTTCACCACAATGTCCAATGAGGAACAAAGTCAATGAAAGAGAATAATCAAGGATAGAATGTCATAAGTGGATGGGTTGTCTCAAATCTTTTGAGACAACAATAAATTTGAAGCCTTATATCAGTCAAGCATTCACATTGTATGGGCCATACTTGATGGCTAGATTCAGAGAAAGGTTTATTCCTGAAATGGCCTAATTTTTTGCACTAAATGAATGTTGAAACCCTTACAAAGGTACATCCATGTGTGGTATGCTTCAAGTATAAGGGTCAGAAACGTTAGGAGTTGTTGACAAAAGTTTCAGAGAGAAAAATGAGGTTGAGACAATGTTTGGATTGAGAGAAGAACAATGAGAAGTAGGATTGTGTGGTGGGATTCCTGAGAGGAGGGATAGTAGGAAAAATCAAGCAAATATTGATGGTATTTGGAGGTTTGTTCATAGATCATGAGTAATAGTATTTTTGTGTGCCTTAGATATATAATTTGAGGATAAAATTACAAGTCACAATGGTAGTGTATTTGGTAGCCCTAGATAGGTCAAGGTATTGATTGTATGTGGGTTGTATTGGAAGCCCTAAAGAGAATACTTTTATAGTGATGTAAAAGGACTATTATAGGGAATTTTTAGAGGCCCTAGCATCAACCATATAAAGTGGTGAGAAGGATGACAAGTGGGTATATCTGGAAGACTCGACATTGTTCACAAATGAAGTTATGAATAGTGACTTTTGCATGCAATATCAAACAACTTGAATACCTCAAGTATAGTTTCCATGAAATAATTCATGACCTATTAGGAGGTATATAACTGGAGCCCTTGTCTAGAAGTTGTAGATGGGTAGAATTAAGTGAAAAGTGCAAAATTCTAGAGGACCTAATGTGTAGTCATCCTAATGGAGGATGCGGGATATTAGTGTGTATATTGATGAGCCAAATTTTAGTGACACAAAAGGAGTTGTGATCAATGATAGTGGAAGTTTATTAGATGAATATTCAGTTGTAGTGACCAATAGATGGAAAGGCAAGAGGATCCACCAAATGTGTTCAAGGTACATGGACTCAAAGGGTTATGTGTGGCCACCATCAGCAAGTAGGTCAAGTGTTATCTTGTTTAGGGTAGATTCGTAGACAAATTGATTAACACTAAGCCATATTTGTATCCTTGTACTAGGGATACATGTAAAGGCCATGATCCCTAGTTTAGGAGCCCTAAGACCGTTGTATTCTAGATTTTAATATAATAATTAGTGGGTTTAAAAGGTTAAAAATTATCATGTACACTAGTAGATTCAATTATGGTTGTTATTCTGTTGTGGAAAGTAGTATTGTTTTGGAATTTGAGTGTGTTTGTTTCATATATTTTAAGACCCAAACCATATCCTTGAGTGCCCTAGAAATTCAACATGGTATTAGATCCAAGTTTGAAATTCTAGTGGATCAAAGTGTAAAAAATGGAAGTAGTATGATTTAGTGGAGATCATGTAGACTGAGAGTAATTCTAGCTAAAAAGGGGGCAGCCCCATGGAAGTTCAAGATATTCAGGTTCTAATGAGGCAAAGATACTACCAAGTTAGTGTGATCCATTCTTTAGGGTACGATGTAGTGGTGGATTTTAGATGGGATAATGTCATCGGTGATGATCAAGGATACTTCGTAGCATTGAAGCACCTCCTCTCATAAGAGGGAGTGTTCAATTTTGTAGCCTTGGAGGTACTCCACAACCCTAGGAGTTGAGTTTGTGTGTTTCTTCACACCAAAGGGTTTGTGGTATAGAATCAAATTGTTGGGGTTTTGTACCCAAGGTGTGGGTGTGAAATCCAGTAAAATATTTATTACTTTATTATCTGTGTAAGTGGAGAACCCTAAAATGAGATAGGGTGACATAAGGCTATGATGAGCAGTTTTAATCAAATGAGAAAATATGTTTCCTAAGTTAGTTGGAGTGCATGACAAAAAAATCAAGTCAACTAGGCTTAATGAGGTTAGCCTTGAGGGATAATGACTATCCTCATAAAAATACTATAAGAAGGAAGTGTTGAGCATCATTTTATTACATTAAATGTGGAATTTCTCATGTGATTCTATCCTAAAAGGAGGTTTGATTACCTCAGGAGAAACAAAGACATAAGGAGATCGAGTAGGAACAAGGAATGCGAGGTATTAGTTCGGAAATAAGTTTGAAGATACTCAAAATTATGGAGAAGGTTATCAAGGACACTTAGCCCTCAAGAAGGTATATTTGTGCATAAAAAGGATGGATCCTCCTTATGTGAAAAGTTTGAGCCCTAGGTAGGCCCTATTGTGTGATGCTATAAACCTCAAGTTTCTTCTCAGAGGTATAGTTTTGATGCACTCAACCTATGATAGAAGAAAGGGCCAAGATCATTAGAAAGTAGACCATAACCCAATGATAAGGTTATAGATCTAAACGTAAATCTCAGTGGTTTTGATATAAGAATAGGGAAGTTGAAATTTTTACAAGAGTGTGAGATTTGGGGAAAAAGAGAAGGATAATGTTCTGTGAGGAATAGGGCGACTAAAAGAGAAGAATCAAGGAGAGAATGACCTAAGTGGATGGGTTGACTCGAGGGTTTTGAGATAGCAGTAAATTTGAAGCCCTCAATCATTCAAGAATATATTGTGTGGGGGGGCATACTTGATGTATATATTGAGATGAAGGTCCAGTACTAAAGTGGCCTAGTTATTTTCACTAAATGAAGATTGAAACCCTTACAATGAGACATCCATGTGTGGTAGGATTCAAGCATAAGGGAGACAAATCTTAGGAGTTGTGCACAACATTTTCAAAGAGAAAAAGGGGGCGAAGACATTATTTAGATTAAAGGAAGGACAATGAGAATTAGTATAGTGTGGCAGGTTATCTTGAGATGAAGGATAGTAGGCAGAACTAGGGAAACATTGATGGTACTTGGAGGTATGTTCATAGATCATGACCAATCGTATTTTACTGTTCTCTACATCTATAATTTGAGTATCAAATTACAAGTGTGAGGGTAGTGTATTTGGAAACCCTTGATCATTCAAGGTGTTGATTGTATGTGGGTTTTATTGGAAGCCCTAAAGAATATAATTTTACAGTGAGTTAAAGGGACTGTTAGAGGTCTGTTTTGGAGGCCCTAGGATTAGCCTTTTGATGTGGAAAGAAGGATGACAAGTAGGAATAGTATGAGGGCTCAACATTATTCACAAAAAAAGTTGTGAATAGTGACTTTTGTATGTAGTGTGTAGTAGCTTGAAGAGCTCAAGTAGAGTGTCCATGAAATACACCATGGATTCTTAGGAGGCATATGTTGGAGCACTAATTCAGGATTTGCATGTGGGTAGACTTTAGTGAAAAGTGGGAATTTCTCTAAGACCCAATGAGCAACCATCTTAATCAAGTAGGAGATCTATTAGTGGAATATTGATGAGCCAAAGTTCAATGACACAAAAGGAGTTGTGATCATTAATATTGGTAACATCATTAACTAAAGATTCAGTTGCAGTGATCACTAAATGGGAAGGAAAGAGGACCCACCATATGTGTTCAAGGTAAGTGGACTAGAAGGTTTGTGTGTGGTCACCATAACCAAGTAAGTCAAGTGTTATCTTGTTCAGGGTAGATTAGTAGTCAAAGTGATGGGCACTAAGCCCTAGTTGTGTCCTTGTATCAAGTTTGTATGTAAAGAACATGACCCCTCATCAACGAGCCTTAATGGTGTTGTATTCTAGATTGTAATATAGCTAGTGAGTTTAAAAAGTTAAAAATTATCATTTGCACTAGTAGATTCACTAATGGATGTTATTATGTTGTGAAAAGTAGTATTGTTTTGGCATTTAAGTGTGTTTGTATCAGATATTTTAAGACCCAAACCAAATTCTTGAGTGTCATGGAAATTCAACACTTGTGAGTTGATTCCTCCATCATTCCACTATAAAATCGTTGATATTGATGAAAAAACTATAATGATCCTACCTAAATAAAAAAATTCCCTCACTTTTTGGTGAGATATCCTCCTTAATGTGTTGGAAAGGTTACAATCCATCCTTCAAGGGATAACTAATTTTTATGTTTGAAACCAAATAAAACACACTTTCAAGATCAAGTGAGACCACCATCACTAGATACAAAAACCATTAAAATAACATATTGTACCATAATAAATGTTATGGGTGTAGAAATGCTTCACACAAACCTTATATTCAAATTTCTTTCTATATTATGATTTGTAAGCAAGTTACCATACTTATGTTAGTTATGATTATGCAATTATCTCTATTAGATTATTTCATCCCCCAAGGGGAGCTACATTTCCTAGGTATGCTCATCAATCCATATATCCATATGATAAATTCCATCATGGAATGGGAAAAACTTCATGGAAGATGGCCATAGACTTGGCACTAGCTAAAGAGTGTCCAACATCTTGAGTATAATGATGATAAGGTGGAGAAATCATTGAGGCACGAGTTACCCATTTCATTGGCCTTGTTTTACCAACCCTTTGGTGTGTTTTTACTTTAATGATTTTATTTATTTATTTCATGGGTTAGATGACCCAACTTGATTTATGATTTTCTAATTCCCACTAAATATATAGTAGTTTATCACTCATGAGGTTTCGAACATTCATTAGTTCCTTTATTTAGATAAATAAACTTAATGATCTAGAAGTGGACAATTGATAATAGGGGGGCTAGAGCTCATAATTGTTTTTTTCCCACGTGTTTAATTACATGTCTCATCCATCATTTTCATTATTAATTTTCTTACATTTGTTGCTTCATATTCTTTTATCATTATTTCAACTACATCAACCTCTTAGGAAAAATGTTTAGGTCCTGAATTAGAGCAGAGGATATAGGTTCTTAGTATAAGTGATAGATGGAACATAATAAATATGGATTATTCTGGGAATGTTATATCAATCAATGCATTCTATTTTTTTCCTTTTTAAACAACAGAAGAAAATGACCTCAAGGGAGGTCACATTGTACTAGATGCAAAGGATAATCTCCTAGGTGAATTATGAGAGCAAGGCTACAATCAAGATTATCCAATCATCTAGCTTGGAAAGTAATCCATATTAGTATGCCAAAACATTTAATGAGAAAACATGATTACATAAATGATTATTATACCTTTTGATAGATGTCACAACTTCCTTAGAGAAGTGTGGTAGATGGGAAATAGAACTAATCAAAGCATAGGTGGAAAACTCTGAAGAAATAATATTTTTGGATCATCATAGAGATAATGGATGATTAGTTGTTTTAAGGGGAAAAAAATTTATCGCAGGGTTTACCTACTTTTCTTGGGTAACATTACCTTCATAATTAAAATTCCCTAAACATTAAATAAAAGCACATGATTACATAAACCATTAGTATGCCCTTTGATAGATGTCCCACCTTTCTCCAAGAGGCTTACTAGATGGAGATAGAACTAATCAAGCATAGTTGGATTTCTCCAAAGTAAAGTTATTTATGGATCATCATGGGGATACTTTTGGCTAGTCGAGTGAAAGGGAGAAAATGTTTCTCCTAGGGGCTACCCACTACTGGTTTGTAACATTAACTTCAATATTGAGAAAGGATGATGCTAGCCAACATAATCACCTGTAATTTTATGCAATTGTAATACAAAACCATTCTACATCAATATTGTAGGAAACATTACTAAATTACCATGCTAAACTTTTGAATGTGATCCCAAACATACTAGTAGCATTTCTTCAAATCTTATGATGGTTCTTACTAGTTCCTAAAACTTGATACATTTTCACATAAAAATAGAAGAGAAATAAATGTTGATTCTATATGACCACACCTTGAATATTTCCAAAATATAAACCACTTGAAAGTAATCTATCCGAGCTCCTAAAAAACATCTTAATAATTCATAAATTGCTTCAGAGTCACCTAACATCTTATTGACCCAAAATTGAGGGAAAGTGATGATATGTCATAATTGTGTAAAAAAAAAATGCTATTAGTATTTTTTAATATGAATCTCATTATCAAATTGGGTGTTAAAGAGATGATTCATGAAAAGAAGGAAACCATTATATTAAATGCATTTTGTGAAATTAAAACTTAGAATATAAATAAAAGGATCAAGAAATTCCTCCCTAAAATTATAACTAGGGAAAGTGAGATTGTCTTGGTCAAGGGAAAAGTGTAAATATTTCCTTGAAAACTGATTTTTTTAAAAGGCACTTATGTTATGTCATAGACTGTACTATATTAATCATTTTTGTTTTAAAAAAAAAAAAAAAAAATGAGTCTTCACATTCTAGTAAGCATGAGAATATAAACAAGCAAACGTATAGGATAATATATTCATGAGCTTGGCTTCTACTTTCCGAATTTACCCCATTCTTGTATCTCGCTATCAACCAATTAAGAAAATGAAAAATGAAAAGGTTATTGGCTTGCAACTCATAGATTTCGTATAATGTAACTAGTTGTTGAAAAACTAGGGTACAATCCAACATGAATTATGTAACACGACAATAGACAACAAGAATAATAAATCCATATGAAAAACTGCTCTTATTAATATTAAAAGATAATTCAAGACTAAAGATAGTCAAATGAATTGGTTGTTATGATAGATTCATTGGGACAAGTGACTCCCTCTATTCCTCCTCCTTCGTTTCCTTTTCTGTATGTGCCTTTATATGAAAGAATAATAGTTATCAATTTATCTAAATATGTTAGTTGGGGTAAGTGACATTTGAATAAATGAATAAGGACCTTGTCCCCATAACATTAAGGCTCATATGTAGGTTCACCTTCCTCTTTCTAATTCACTATCCAAGCTAACCCTCCATGTTTTACTTTGTAACTACAAAATTTTAACTTTACCGAGTCAATATGTAACTTAATCCCTATCCTAGAAGAAAAGCCCATGGCGAATTCCATGAATAAAAAAAAAAATATCTTCTTTGACATATAAAAATGAGAGATAATAATGTGTTGTCTTGCATTAGTGTAGACAATACCTCCAATTTTATATCTTTGTCCCCAATTCATTAGTCCATGCCTAAACTTCGACATGCAAACATTGTAAGTTGCAACTAGTAAGAAGAAAAATGCATATCTAGAGTAATCTTACTTAAGAGTCAAGACATACTTTGCAATTTTTTGTTGGTTTTCCTACACAATTAATTTCTACACACATATTCTTAATAAAACTAGAAAAGCTGCAATGGCTTACACACACATTTAACATAGAGATTCTTTCCTAGAAATCCAAACTTGGAAAACCAGAAAGATTACATTTACAATGGTACAATAAAATATGTATATTATGAATAATTGATAAGACCTCAATCCTTTCAGTAACTGTATCTTTACAATGTTACGATAAAATATATAAATTATGCAGCAATGATAAGCCCTCAATCCTACCAAAAGAAAAAAATCTACCAAAAATTCCAAAATTTAGATGTGAAAAAACACAAAAAGATTTTGGGGGGTCTATGCCCCCACTATGACCCTCCATTTCTCATGAAACATACACATCACACATGCAACTAATCACACAAATAATATAACACACAACCAACATTTTCAAAATATTTTCCCTCTAATTTCCATTGCATTTCAAGTGTGGGAACTAAATCTTTTGATTTCATTATCACTACCCTTATTACTAGTATGTCAAAAGTTTTAATACTTTATTTTCCTTATCAATACTAAGAATGTTTTTCCATGCTTTTTATTCATTTATTTTTCCATGTGTTCCTCCCATGAGCCAATGTGCCTATGTAAAGGCACCATTGATTAGTGGAAGATGTCATGGCTATTAAAGTCAATATGGGTGGTCACACACTCCTATAAAGAATGTATGGAAGCACATAACTCTTGGTGGTTAATACCCATCACCTAGATAAAGAAATATTATTCACAATTTCTTTTATATAAAGCTTGTTGTTTAAATTCTATTGTAAAAGTTTTAAGTCACAGTACCAATGGTAATCCTCATGTTCAACCATTTTTCTTTTGTTACCTTTAAACCAAGAAATAATATTTTATTTAAGAAAAATGAAAGATTTAAAGGCTCATTAGACATTGTAATCAAATTAAAAAGGGTATGGATTCAATGCATCTCGTCATTTGTAACTTCCTTATATTAGTTTTTTTTTTTTTAGGGAAATTGCCAATGCAAACTTTTGTTTTATCCCTCGATCAAATCCCACCTTCAAAGTTACTTTGAGAAAATTCTAGTTAGCATAAAAATATTAATAAACATGAAAATTAAATTCAAACATCTCTTATGCGACAACAACTCTTATAGTCGTGCTAACAATATAAAGAAAACATATAATATCTAAAAATATTCAAAAGGCTAAAAGTATAACTCAAAGAAAGAAATATGTGGAGAAATAAAATGGATACATTTAAGAAAAATATCATCAAGAACATGTCAAGTGGTGTTGGAACTAGTCCAAGGGGTTAGCTTTGTTGGTTATTACCAATTTCAATGGGCATTTGGCAAGATTTGTGTCAACATGAGTCTAGTTTAAATCGAGATAAGTTAGGTACACTAGGCTACACCAATAGCTTTAATAAAGATGCCATCCACAAATGTCGAGAAGCACTCCTTGAGTTTAGCACTCCTTGAGTTTTCCAAAAGGTTTTACTTGGAAAAGGGAAAAAAAAGTAGAGTTCCAACTAGAAGTTGATGCCAAAAAGGAGGGGTCAAAAGAAATTGTTTGATAATCTAATTGATCAAAACTTCCCATTTAATTTGTTGAGTTTTTTGAAGCATCTTATTCAAGCAACCTACATATTGCTTTTTATAGACTAATTGGCACCTTACCATTTTGTTTTACTATTTCATTCTCTAGTGTAAGCCTCGTAATGATAGTTTGATTTTCATGTTCCAAGGAAGGATCTGAACTGACTGTCATGTTCCAAGGAAGGATCTGAACTCACAAAATAATCTGAGAACCACATTATGGCTACACATTTTGTCATCAAATTTGAAGTAATGGTCACCACTAACATTTCTAAAGTAGCCTAATTACCATGACAATGGATTACCCCAAGAAAATAGAAATGTAACCATGTAAGAAGGCTAAGGTCATTGAAGTCTACTCTAATAAAATTGTTTTTATAGACATTTGCAATTTTAGGTGAAGGGTCTTCCAACTAACTAGATATCTTTATATTTGGATATTTCACAATTCTAAAATTCTCATCCAAAAAAAAAAATGATTCTGTCAACCTTTAAAAGTGAAAACCACACTAAACTACAAACTAAAATATGAGATAAAAAAGACCTAGGAAGAAGCAGAAAAAATTAAATTAGTGGTGTGACCAACATATTCCCACTACCAATAAGAAAGTATATAGATTCATGACCAACCGTAATGCTCCAACACGGTTAAAGTAATCCACATATAATCCAAAAAATAATATAAATAAATCTTTCTAATATTTAGGCCAACATTAACTCTAATATAAATAAATCTTTCTACTATTTAGGCGAACATTAACTCTAACTCTTACGGTTTGATCTCCATTATTATTTTAAATACGAATGAAATTAATTTAATCTTCAATTTGAATATCAAACCGCTCTTCATATTTCACTAATATACCGACCACAACTAACGGGTCTAACAAGAATTCCACTTATAACCTCTCAAAAATTTCGCTTCTCCGTTGTCCATAAATGGGTTTAATTTCATTTGAATATGAAACCACAGTTCATATTTGACTAATACAACGACCACAGCTAACTGGTCTAACAGGTCTAAGTTACAGTTCCACTTTTAACCTATCAAAATTTTGGCTTCTCCGTACTTGTCCATAAATTTGAAAAAGTAACGGTAATTCAGCCTTAATAGAGACATGGTAAATCACAGGGATTAAAAGAAAGTTAAAAACAAAAAAACATGAATCGAAATTAAAAGACAGGAAAAGCATGGGAGCTTTTTTCTGTCTGCTTAAAAGAAAGGAAAAAAAAGCATTAATCGAAATTAAAAGAAAAGGAAAGCATGCGAGCTTTTCTCTCTGCATTTTAGGACGGTTGGGTAGACAAATTTTAAAATTTCCCACCGTGGTTCAATAAAGAGGCAATATATCCGTTGAAATAAACCGTTGTTTAATAAAGGAAGCAATATATTCGTAGAATTAAGCGCTATATATATATATGTATGGAACGCTGCAGAACTTCCCATTTACTTCTCCATGGACCTCTGCTCTGGTCCGATATGTCTGTGTCTGGTCTGTGTGGTTGGGTGTCTTAGTTTATGTGGGATGTGGGATAGAGTCTAAGTCTATGTCTGTGCGTATGCTTGAATTTCAGTCTGGTGTCAAAGTCTGAGTGTGTGCCAGTCGGTCATATGAAGAGTCTGTGCCTATGCCATGTTGGTCGTATGAGTAAGTGTGTGCCTATGCAAGTCGTTGGTATGTATGTGACAGGGGAAGAGGCAATCAGATTATCCAGCGCTGGCGCAAACAACTTTCCAAGTTCAAAGGAAAGGTTGTCCAGTACCCTAATGGCTTCTTTTAATTTCAGGTACATATTATGTTAATTCATTTGTACTATGCTTTTCTCTATCATTTGCACTTTGCTTTTCTCTATCTTCACAAAAGGCGTAGTTTCTTTATAATTTATTTCCGCCATTACAATGTATGTCTGTGTATATCAAAGCTTTCATGCATGGCATTCCTTTTATTTCCTTGAAAATTATTGAAGGGATTGGTTCGATTATTTTTTGTTTCATTGTTGTGATGCATAGGTACATCCAATTAAAGAACATGCTAGGTTTTACTCAATGCTGCTCCTCAATAACCACCAGGGCTTCAAATACAGGTACATTTCCTCTAATCTCTTCTTTCAAAACAAACCCTACTCCTATCATTCTGTTAACTTCTTCAACCCTGTAATGGTTGAAATTAAAACCCTGTAATGGTTGAAATTGAAACGAAGACTTCTTGTTATTAAATCATTGTAGTTTCCCAATAATTGTCGTAGTTTCGGCAGCATGTTTTCCAATGGGCTCATCTTTAGTTTCTACTGTGGTGTAGTTTCCGTGGAATTTCTAGTTTTATTGAAATTAGCTTCTACTCGATGCAGTTTGGTGCGAGTTATAAATATTAATTAATCCTCATTTTTAGAATGATGCGGTTTTATATTAAATGGTTTTATAAAAAGAAATAAATTGAATTACAATTTTCTTAAAACTAACTCTAATTTGTAACATTTGGGTTGCTATTAATGGTTTTATTAAAATGACTTTGAGTTGCGTTTCTCTTAAAGTTAACCCTAACCCTAATTTCTGGAACAATATAGTTTTATATTAAATGGCTTTTATCCAAAAGACTTTGAGTTACCTTTTTCTTATATTTATTCATGATTAATGTCGTTTTGTGTGAGTTATAAAAATTAGATAGTGTAACCTGTAGCTTTCAAAATCCATTTTTCATGGATTTCTTCCTCTAATTTCTGAAAAGATGCGGTAAGATTAGAACGATGTGGTTTTATATGAAATGGCTTTATCAAAACTATTTT
>APFE030458639.1:0-16519 GCA_000404065.3 Pinus taeda
TTTACTTAACTTTTGCAAAGCATTTTTGATGAACTGCAACTTGGTTGGTTCTTGTGTTTCAACCATATTTTCTTTGTTGCATTCAATTTTAATGTGTGATCTTTGCATATTGATAATGTGATTTTTATTGCAGAGTATTTTTGTTGGAATGCATCATGGTTGGTTCTTGTGTAACAACCATGATTGTGTTAACATCCAATTAACTTTTAAATACTTTTGACAAAGCCATTTGTATGCTCATGTAATAGTGAACATATTTTGAAGGTAAGTGGGTTTTAAAATGTGATATATGAATATGGATGTTATATGAATGTGACAAAGTATGTATGTAAATGTATCCTTCCCCTTAAACGGATGGTTTTGGCAGTTATGTGAAATGAGGAAAGGAAGTGAAGTTTTTCCAAAAATTATTATTCTAATGTTTCAAGGAATTTAATGGTTAAAAGTTAGAAAATATCATACCATAACTTACCCTTTCAAAAATGGATGAGAGTTGTGCACGCGTGGCTGCAAAAATGTTGTTCATAGTCTTCTTTACTTGGTTGTGAAAATGGTGGATTAAATCGAAAAAGTGAATCTTTTATTGTTGCTGCATCTGCTGCTGAATCTGCTGTTGGATCTTCTACTGAATGTTCGGAATCTACTGCTAAATGCGGCTGAAAATGTATAAGGCTTGGAAGGTATAGAAAATATAGAAGTTGCATTTCCCCCTAGCCTTATTTATTGACTTGTCCTCAAGTCATGACAAACAGAAAAACAATGAAAGGAAATCGTCTTCATTTGCTACAAAATTTGGGTCTTCAAGTCTTCAATGCTTGATGGCACAAATCTTACTATGTGAATAAATGTGTCGATGCGAACATAACAAGAAGTTGTTGACTTAGTGGCCGTTAATGAATGCCACTAGTCAACACGAGAGCTCTCACCATTGATTCCAATGAGAATCAAGGTACCTAAGTACATCTTGGAAAGTGTGAATAGATGAGTCGATGTCGAGCCACTTGCAAGATCCAACGATCAAGGGACATTGGTGTATTCCCATGATTGCTGGCGAGAGAGCCTGTCATTAAGGCATGCAAGCCTCAAGGTACTAATAATGACTCTAGTCTTTATCCTAGATAAGGTGCTGAGGTTGATGGGCCAAGACTTGTTAGAAGGGAGGCCTTAAGGAATCCTCCATCATCTAACACGAGTATGAAATAATGATTTTGAAGGACCAATGATGGAAAATTTGCATTGAAGCAGGGTTTATTTGGAAGAAAAGGAAAATGGGGTGACTCAGCTTTGTAAGGGAGCTGAATGAATTTATTCATGGGCTACAGGTTAGTGAAAGAGACAGGGAAATGACTGTGAAGGAAAATGGAATGAAAAATTTATCAAGGTTTTATTTGAAAACATAGAATGGAAAAGGAGTAGAAATATAATGGCGAATGTAAAGGGAAATGAGGCGAATGTTTATTAACTGAAGAAGCATACTGGCATCTGAAAGGCTTGCATTGAGGACTCATTGGGATCTACAATTTTACAAAGGGGAGAAAATACTGGTTGTAATGAATATGGACCTATTCACATGATTCATCATAAAATTGATCTGTTGGAAGTCCAATTGTTGACAAATTAGACTCCTTGAATGATCATCTGATTAACTCAAACCTGCAAAAACTTCATTCACAAAACATAAATATATCCAAGCAAAAGTGATCAATTTCTACTTGGTTTTTTATGCAAAAATTAAACACCAATGAAACAAATTTAAATAAAATCAAATGTATAAGTTAGCCCAATTCCATGATTTTTTACAAATCCATTTTCAAATATGATTTAGTATAGTTAATTCCCTTCTTTTGTAAATAAAATTCAATTTTGTTGCAATTATGCAAATCCTAGTAATAGTCGAAATTGTTTCATGATTTGCATCGAGGTATCAAATTTCACATGTCGTCCTTGATCTTGTATTTGCCAAAATCTGCATTATTTAAAAATTGCAAGATGTTTAATACAGATGTGTCAAATAAAAATAAAAATAAAAATAAACTTAGAAAGAAAACTAATTGTTACTCCTTGTCGAAAGTTTCGCTGTGTCGTGATTTTCTGTGCTTTGCCCATATACCATAACATCTCCAACCCACAACGTTACACGTGAACAAATATCAAATGCTTGAATGGAGCGCACATACAAAGTCAATGCATATGCATGAGACATATGAACCAATTTAACTCCAAGAAAGTATAAACTGTTTTCAAGAGTTATGAACCTCCATTTGTAAAAATATTAATTTTATTCAATTGTTTTGTTGCTCTGTTTTCAATTGTTTTCAATTTTTTTTTTTTTTTATTTTGTTTTTGTTGTTATTTTTTCATGAAACTAAAAATAGGTTTTTATTAAAAATAAATAGTAAAATCACACAAGATTGTTTTTTTTTTTTTTTTTAACTAAATAATCATTTAATTTCTTTAAATTTGTATTCAATCTATTAAATTTACAAAATAAAAATAAAAATAAAAATCTAAAATGTTTAAAATTAACAATAAAAATAAAATAAAATAAAACCTAACCCACTATCCTGCTAGGATCATGAAAACATCGACTCCAAAAACTCTGTGGGGCAGCAACAGCGCAGGGATATAGCCCCCAATAGTGGTGCGAGTGCTAGTGCATACATTGGAGCATTACTCCTTAGTGTTGTTGCTGGAGAAAGCAACACCATAAACATAAAACACGTGAAAGTACCAGTCTTGGACTTTGAAGGAATACCAAATGGTAAAGCGTTGAATTGAACTCAAGCATGGTATTCTTAGTCATATAACACATCATCATCTCTGTCATCTTCATCTGAATTCTGATAATCTGGAAGTATCAAATTTTCCACAGTTGCATTACCCAGCAACGCATTGAGAATTGAACGATTCCAGCCCGTATCTGTCTTATCCGCTCTGCGAAGGCATGCCAACCAGATGGACCACCAGCTTCATCGTCAGATGATTATATTGAAAATCTGAGTGGGACGCACGACAGTTTCTAGGGCCGAGAAGCGGTGATCGAAAGATCCAAGGTTCAAAACTATGCCATCGTGATAGTCCGGCTTGTATTCAGACTCTCCCTCATAATGTGTGCATGCTCGGTCAGGGCCTGTACGTTATACACCAAACACAAGCAATGCATTCCACCGGTTCATTTTCGCTACTTTTGAGCCTGGTTCACTTGAGTGTGAGAAATATATATGTATCAACATGAAGCCCCTATATCATTCCAATAAATAAGATTTTTGAAAGATTCATGGGCTGGGAAATTGAGATCTTGCGGAGATAGAGATCACAGGATATCAGATAAGGATAGGATAGCAATTAATTGAAACAGAGAGGCAGATTTTTGGAGGATTATTCTTTGACCCAGTTTAATGGATGCGTAAAAATTGAGGGCAGTTGAAACCACCATAAAAGAATTCACATCACTGATTGTTTTAGAGCATCGAGTCCGAACATTTCATTAAATGAGTTATGATCCGATGAAGATTCTCCTCCATCAATGCATGCAATAGGATCATGATTCAGTGCCACTCCTGATGGGATTTGGGGCAAGGTGGTCATATGTATTAAGAACAGTTTGCGGACTTGAATAACGTGAGTTTCGTTTTGGCTCACACTCTGTTCATAACCCTAAGAACTCCGTTGCTTCCAACAACGCACCTCTACTCTGACAGTTGTTTAAAAACTAACTTATTTTAATTCCCAATTAAACTCAAATGTCGTGATTCAGGGATTTGTAAATTACCGCTTAATTTCGAATGTGTTTAAAAAAACATAGCAGCTGTTGTGATTGAACCCATTATCTTTGCCAAAGAATCTAAACGATGCAGTGATTGGGGTACACGCATTTATCAATAGTCCAACAAAATATTTATTCAATTCGAAATAGTCCACCCCAAGAAAAAAATAGATCGAAATTCAGAGAGTTTGTGCCTAAAGACAGATTTTTTTAATTTTCAGGTTGTGTTGGAGTTTATTCAAGCACAAAGCCCCATGAAAAATGCCAGACCCACTGCTCAACCTGTACATTCACATATCATAACGCTATGCAATAAATTGATTTCGATTTGTTTCATATGAACCAATCGTTTAATTCATTCATATTCATTCACTGTGCAATAAATCAATTTCGATTTGTTTCATATGAACCGTCGTTTAATTCATCCACTTTTCCATGGTTTCTTTAATGTATTGTTTTATTTTTTATTTTCATATGTAATGCATTCGTTTTGGGTTTTTTTTTTTTTAATTTTTTATTGTGTTTTATTGTTTTGTTTATATAATGGGTTGAATTTATATTTTTTTTATCTGAGACGTTTGTTTTTCTATGTTATTTTTTTATGTAAATGATTTTGTTTCTATGTTTTCTAAACAAAGGAATCTAGTTTAGAATTACTTTTTAAGAAAAGTATAAACAAGTTTTTTTTTTTAAACAAAAATTATTTATTTAACAAAATTTGAGATAGAAATAAGTTGGAGATCATTTTTTTTCTTACAATCAATAGCAATTTTAGATCTCCTAGTTATTTATCTAGATCTATGATTTTTATTGTAAAATTTCAAGGTTAACTTATTCAATTTCCTTTTCTGATCTTCCAGGTCGCAACAAGGCATAGGAAGAGAGCATACTTCGTAGTTTTGTCAATTCTCTATACATTTGAAATTTTGATTTTGAAGTGGCTCTTACTGCACCACCAAAATTTCCAAGAAATAAATGAAATCAAATTTTAAAAGCAAAACCTAAATACTTTCCAAGCTTGGTTTTATTTTCCTATTCTATCCTACTCCCTTTTTAGAAAGAGATTTTTATTTTTATTTTCAAGTGTATTTTCAATAAAGCCATTTATGGATCAAAGTCTCTAGTATGCTCACATCTAAATTTGAAAAATATACTTGAATGTTTGCAAGGATATGAGAGATCAATTGCACATTTGGATTAAATGTTAGGATTTGTTGAAGAATGGAAGAATGTCGTGGCCTAGTCACCTTTTGAAACCAATCTTCAATGTAGTCCCCATTCTCTTGACTCTCCTCCAAATGCTTGAACATCATCCTAGATCTCCTATCCATAAATGGTTTAGTTTAACACTTTTATAATGAAAATATTGATTGAAATTTATGCATCCTATTTATCATGATTTATATATGCAACTAAAAAGGAGATTCAAAGCTAACGCCTATGTATACTTCCCCATGTTACTAAGATCTTGTTGTCACCAAGTTATCCTTTCAACATGAGTTAGCTCTTCCAAAGAAAAATACTAGTATTGAATTATATTCCTAATGCCTAATCCCTTAGCACCATCCCCGGCAACGACGCCAAAATGTTGGGCAATTTAATTGCTTAAATTGCTTTCATTAAATTATCAACCAGGGAAACTCGTAAGCTTGTGATGATGCCAACAAAATATATGCAGGAGTAGACAACTATTTCTATGTTTAACTAAATGATTTATGATTCAATATAATATGCAAGGGAAGAGGCTCCTAATTGAGGCGGTCTTGGTTGTCCTTCCCTACAGTATTATAGATTGAAAAGAAATAATTGATTACATAAAACTAGAAACTTGAAATAAAGACAAGAGAATGAATTTAATTGTTGTTCAGATTCAAATAGAGAGAGAGAATAACTTAGTCCCTTGATTGTCCCCTCATATACTGATCCAAACTAAACTAAGATTCATTCATAAGCATAAGAAATGAAAAATCTTGAAACTTAAAAGCAAAATAATGAATTTCAATTATCATGCAAATCAAATAGAGAGAGAGCCTAACATAGACCCTTGGTTGTCCCCTCATATGCTGATAAGATTTTCATTTAAAACCCATTCATTAATCACAAACAAATCCTCAAACATCTAGGCAATTAAATGAAATAAGATCTATTATGAAATAAAATGTTTCTTTTATCCTTCTAGAGCGAGCTCAATTCTCTTAAGAACAAAGTGACAAATTATTCTATATACTACATTAAGACAACTTATATATAAAACTATAGAATGGAAATTTATGTAAAATGAAGCTTTATTCTATTCCATCATAAGTTGGATACATACTCCAAGAGTCCTCTCCTTTGGAATGGAGGAGGTACTCCTATTTATACAAAAACTATGATAACAAACTCATAAATGTAGAACCACTATTCCTCCTTTACCCACATATTTCTCAACCAAGGGTGAAACATAACCCTATCCTCCATGATCTCCTCCATGAGGTTCATGATCTTTTCCATGAGGTCCATGATCTTCTCAAATTCGAATTTGAACATAGAGTGCCACATAAAGATGCTTTGGAAGCTTCCTTTGTACCTACACATGTCAACAAACTCATTCTAGTTGTTAGGTATAAGCATATTATTTTCTAAAGTTTAAACATAAATCCACTTTAAAATGTTAAGAATTAATAAACTTTGGAAAAACATAGTTATAACCCAATGATGAGGTAAATGTAATGATGTGGAGGTGAAAATGGAGATGACATGAAGGTAATATGGAAGTAATGTGAAGGTATTGATGAATAATGGAGTGAGAATAAGGACTATTTTGAGGCCCAACACATGTCATACCACATATTGCTAAGAAGAACACAACAAAGGAGATGTGGGACACCCTCACCACCTTATACCAGGGCTCTTCTGTGCAACAGAAGATACTATTGGAGAATCAAATGCGGTCATATTAGATGTAGAACGGGGAGCATATAGATCCATTCCTTCTCAGGTTGCAGGAGATTTGTAACCAGCTTACTTTCGTGGGGTCTACACCAGATTTAGATTTATTGGTTAGGAATGCCCTGAATGTAGTCTCCGAGGAGTAGGAGACATTTGTTAAAAGTATTTTGGGCAGGGATACTCTTAAGGGCTGGGAGGAGATGTGGGCATATCTTCTTCAGGAAGATATTAGGAGGATGACTAAGGTGGGGAGTAGTGGTAAGGGAGGTCAAATCAAGAAAGAGGAGGAGGAGGATGTGGCTCTAGCATTTGTGGGTCAACAAGGGAAGAGGAAGAAGAAGGACATCTCCAAGGTTAAGTGCTTCCATTGTGGGGAGCTAGGACATTATGCATCCCAATGTCCCAAGAAGAAAACAAGGGAGAGGCTTTCGATTCAAAGGAAGCTCCAACTAAAGGTGGAGAAAGTGGTCGAGACTGATGATGATTGTGCCATGAGTGCTCATGCACCTCTAGAGAAGAGGTGGGGAGACATCGACTTGTAGTCAGGAGGACTAAATATTAGGGGCAGGATCCTTGAGGTGTCCAAACTCTTTTGCATCTAACTACAGGAGCCCTTAATGATAGTAGCATGATGACAGATGTCAGTTGGAGAAAAGTGTAGTGGAGCAGCAAGGTAGTGCTTGAGTGCAGAAATCTGAGGCAGCGCAGTGGTGGTTGCAGTAGTGCAAGAGGAACATAGGTGTATGCAGCAACGCAGCGGCAGTGGAGGGAGAACATGATAGAAACAGAGACAACGCCAACATCACAAAGCTTCCAGATTGACCGAGATGTCAGTATCGGGAGAAGAGAATTACTTCTCGGTAATTGGGTTGTAGTGCAGTAGTTAGTAGTGGCAGTGTTAGGGGCAGCATGGGCACTTGGAAACATGTTGAGAGGGAGCTGCAGTATAGATGTAGCAGTGGGAGTGTCACGGGCAGCGGTACAGGAAGAAACTATGTAGAGGGTGTGAGGCAGTAGGCCAAGCATCAACACAGGTATCAATGCATAAGATGAGTGTGATGTTTCAATGTTGAAGCATTACTAGAGCACATTCCTCGCTAAGAGGGAGTGTTGATTTTTGGTAGCATCGGATGTGCTCTAGCCATGAAAATTGGTGGAGAGACTAATCTCCAAGGTCCAGAAATAATTTGAAGAAATTCCACCCAGATGAAGAGATATTAAAATAATTAATATTTCTAATGAGTTCCTAAGTCTAAACTTAGGAAAATTAAAATATTAATGTGTATTAATATAAAATGGGTGAGAAAGTTATAAATAACAAGGATCAAGCCATATCTAATTTTAGCCATTGATTAGGGACTTAATCTCGGTCGTTGAATCGTTAGCAGGAAAAGTATAAGAGGAGGCTTGAGGGTCAGATACATTTTCTGTGGCATGGTTTGTTGAGAAATCGAGTTAGTGATCTATTGCAGCGAGGTGCATTTTTGAAAAAGGCCATGAATACATATCTGAGAGGTAGAGAAAGTGCCAGAGATACAACACAGAGCCTTGGAAGGTTGACACAGAGCCAACCAGGACTGACACAGAGGTTGAGGAGGCCAACGAAGGTGACACAGAGGGCCAAGAAGCTGACTCAGAGTGCCAAGAGGCTGACGTAGAAGCAACAGAGGCCACACAGAGGCTAGTAGGGCTGACGCTGGGCTAAAGAGGCATCGATGATGTAATTTTGTGGGGAAGACTGGGAGCTGAGAGGCAAACACAGAGCAGAAGAGGGTGAAGCAGTCCCAGGAGGGTGATGCAGTTCTAGAGAGAAGCTTAGAGCCACTTTCGCTGTCTAGCTAAGGAACTGTCGAAGTTGTTGTGGGATCAATCATTCGATTATTGATCAACTTGAATATTTGTCTCCAAGGAGAGGTGATTCTGCCAAGGAAATTATCTGAAGGGTGAGCCATTTCTGGAACCCTAGTTGTATTTAGAAAACTGCATAATAATAAAACCCTCATATCTATTGCACCGGTTTTCCTGCATTGGGTTTTTCCGAGGATGATTGTCCAAAAATAACGATGTCCCTTGTGTGATTGTCTCAGTTATTTCAGTTGTTGATCTGTATATGTGTTGAGGTTGCATTTGTGCTTATTTCAGTATTTATATTTACAAATAACTTGTTAATGGAAAGAACAAGTAGGAGATAATAAACCAGATAATGCAGTATGGATTTCTGATGTGTCAGACTTAGAAATTTCAACAGAATCTTCAATAGGTAAGTTCTTCCACTTGATGAGATACTCTGAAATTGATTGATTTCGTAGTTGTCGAGTTCTTGTTTTTGTGACTGCTTCAAGTTCCAATATTATTTTTCCTTCCTCGTCAAGTTTTATCAATATTGTTTGAACTAAGAGCTTTTCACCTATAACCTTCTTTAAGCATGAAACATGGAAAACTGGGTGCATTCAGGAAGATACAGGAAGCTCCAATTTGTATGCCATAGTACCAATCTTTTGCAACACCTTATATCATACCATGATACTTTGGTGATAATTTATTATCCTTCTTAGCTTGCTTGAGGGACATTTGTTTGTTGCAATGTTGATCTGCTTGTTGTTTTATTTTATTTTGTGCCAAAGTGAGGTTATCCTTTAAGAGTTGAAGAACTTGTTGATGCTCGAATTGATCTTCCACTACTTGAACCTTAGAATTTTCTCTTCAAGATGATGTGATGGACGGTGGATGATATCCATAAAGTGCCATAAATGGGGTCATTTTTGCTATAGTATGGAAGGAAGTGTTATACCACCATTCAACCAGAGGCAACCACTTGACCCATTGTGTCTGTTTATAAATTACAAAGCAACTAATATATCCTTCCAAACATTTGTTCACTATATGAATTTTCCCATCATATTGAGGATGATAAGATGATCTATGAACTCATTGAGTACCCAAACAAGAAAATGATTTTGTCCAAAAAATTCTAGTGAAAATGGGATCTCTTTCGCTACAATAATCTTTGGGTTTCCATGTAGCTTTTGTATTATTTCCATAAATGCAGTAGCAACTATACTGGCTTTAAATGGATGAGTTAACGCACAAAAGTGTGCTTACTTGGTAAGTCTATCAATTACCACCATGATGACACTCTTTCCTTTAGACTTTGGTAGACCTGTGATAAAATCCATTGAAACCTCCTCCTATCGTTGACTTGGAATGGATAAAGGTTGTAATAGACCCGGGGTCTTAATTGTTTCAACTTTATTTTTTTGGCAAACCAAACATTTCGCCACAAAATTTTGGATATCAGATATAAGGCCATCCCAAAAAAATTCCTTCTTAATCCTGTGGTAAGTTTTTAAAAACCTTGAGTGCCCTCCTAATAGAGAGGTGTGCAATTTGAGAAGAATATTTTGTTTGGGTTGGGAATTCCTACTGAGGTATAAGCGATCAAATCATTTTTCTAGCTAGATGTGTGAGATGTACTGGGACCTTGCTGCAAATTTTGAATGAGTGTCCACACTTCTTCATCATTCTTCCATTCATCCCTTGCTTCTTTTATCCAATCTGGTTGGATAATAGAAATGACACAAAACAATGCTTCCACATCCTCATCCTTTTTTGAGAGTGCATCTGGAACAACATTTGCTTCCCTTTTTTGTAGAGGATTTCAAAGTCATAACCCAACATCTTTTTGACCCATTTTTGTTTCTCTTTTGAAGAAAATATTTTTTCTAAAAAGTATTTAAGACTATCATGATACGTTTTTATCTTGAAGTGTCTTCCCATTAGGTAAGGTTGTCATTTATTAAGTGCATGTAGTATTTACAAAATTTCCTTATCATAAATAGCTTTGTGTAAATACTTTCCTTTGATTGGATGACTTTCAAAAGAAATGGGTCTTCCTTCTTGCATTAAAACAACACCAATTCCATTTCATGAGGCATCACATTCCACAATAAAGGTTTTTGTGAAGTCTGGTGTAGCTAATACTAGTGCTTGGCACATTTCCTCTTTAAGATGTTAAAAGGCCATTGTTGCTTTTGGAGTCCAAGAAAATGCATCTTTCTTCAATAATATTGTTAGAGGTGATGTTATTCTCCCATAATTCTTAACAAATTTGCAATAATACCCTGTCAACCCGAGAAATCCTCGCAGATGCTTTATGGATGTGGGAATTTTCCATTCCTTAATGGATTTAATTTTTCTAGGGTCTACCTTAACACCTTTATGAGATACAATATGACCCAAATATTCCACCTCATGTACTCCAAAGAAACATTTGGAGGTTTTTGCTCCAATAGTTTGAGCACCCTATCAACATGGTGAACATGATCCTTCCAGGACTTGTTGTAGATTAGTATAACATCAAAAAATACTAACACACATTTTCTAAGGAAGAGTTTTAAAATGGAATTCATAAAACCTTGAAATGTAGAAGGTGCATTGGTAAGGCCAAAAGGCATGACCAAGAATTCATAATAACCCTCATGAGTTATAAATGTTGATTTCAGAATGTCTTCTGCCTTCATTTTGATTTGATGATTTCCTGAATAAAGATCCAACTTGGTGAAGTAAATTTCTCCATATAATTCATCCAATAATTCATCAATGAATGGAATGCGAAATTTATCTTTAATAATGAGATTGTTGAGCTCCCTATAATCCAGACACATGAGCCATGATCCATCCTTCTTGTGCACCAATACTATTGGAGCAGAGAAAGAACTTTGACTAGGTTGAATTATACCAACCTCTATCATTTATGCAACCATACGTTCAATTTCACTCTTTTGGGCATAGGGATATTTGTAAGGCCTGATGTTTGCAGGAACACTTCCTGGAATCAAATTAATAACATGGTCATGATCACAAAGAGGTGGGATTCCTTTAGGTGTCTCAAATATATTGGAATGATTGTCCAAGGCTTTTTGGAGATCTGGAGAAATAGATGATTTCGATGTGGGAACATCTAGCGAACATAAATGTGCAATTATGCCCCATTGTTCTTTATTTAGAAGATTTATCATCCTGTTAGAGCTTATTATCTTTACCAATTTCCCTGTGATACGCCTTAATTCAAATTCCTTTCCTTCTGAAAAAATTCAAGAAAAGTTCTTGAAAATTAAAAAGCTATTGTACCCAAAGGTTGTAGCCATTGGACTCCTAGTACAACATCAACACCACCCATTGGAATGGAAATAATTAGACTATTCAATACATATTCTCCCACGGATAAGTTGATATTATGGCACTTTCCAGAGCAATTTATGGTTCCTCCATTTGCAACCATCACTTGACACTTTGGTGCTAGATATAGGAAACAATTCAATTCTTTTGCTAACTTATAATGAATAAAGTTATGGGTACTACTCGAATCAATCAACAATATTACATTTTTCTTCTTGATATGTCCTTCTATCTTGAGAGTTTGAGGAGTGGTAATTCTTGCCAATGCATTACAAGATATGGTTGGGTTGATTTCTTCTTTCTCTAGGGTTGGTTCCTAGTGTATATCCTCTACTTTTGACGTTTATTGATCCTTTTCTTCCTCCTCTTCACAATCTATGTAAAATAATTTCTTCTCAGCACACTTATGACCTTTAGTGTATTTTCTATCACAACTATAAAAAATCCCTTTTTCTCTTTTTCTTCCAATTTTTGTGGTGTCAACCTTGTAGGTTGTGGAAAGCTAGGGGTATAAACACTTCCACCTTTATAGTTGTGAGTGGTAGGCTTCATTATTGCCATAATTTTTCTTTCAATTTTTTTTGCCAACCTAAATGCCTTTTCCAATGAATCAGGTTCCCAAAGGTGAACATCATGTTGGATGTTATCCTTTAAGGTCCCTATGAACACATCAATCCTATGCTCCTCCGGAATATAATTTACCCTTATATTCAATTTTTGTAAGTTCTCAATGTGCTCCACCATTGAACCCTTTTGTTTGGGATTTATTAATTGACTAAAGAAGGTGTTGTTTTTTATATCCCCATAATGTGTTATCATTTCCTCCGTAAAAATTGACCAAGTGACAATTTTTTTACGAGAGAAAAGCCATCGATACTATACAAACTAATTAAGGTTTCAAATATAATGTTTCATTGCATACATTTTGTGTGTTTTGCACATTATGGAGATCGAAATATTGCTCCATCTTTAGTATCCTTGTTACGGGTTCCTTTCCATCGAACTTCCTCATATCGATGTTTGGAACGTAGTGGGTCTTCGATCCAATGTTACAGTCTATGAAATCATGATTAACATTTGTTTTTTTCTAATCATGAGTTTCATATAATACATTTTCACCATTAGGAAGCATTTCTTGTGGCAACCTTGTAAAACCTTCCTTGAAACCTTCCATGTCTTCTTTTAAACCATTCTTAAAATCTTCCATATTATCTTTCATGTCAACCATATTAGCTTTCATGTCATCCATATTAGTTTTCATGTCATTTTTCAATCTTTCCATGTCTGATTTTAAGATTTCTTCAAACCATCCATCTTAGCTTCAATTTCATTTTTGGTTACTCTTTTTGAGAGCAAAAATTGTTGCACTTGATCTCGTAATTTTGATATATAATGTTGCATTTCTTCTTCTTCTTCATGCGTCATAGTAGAAAATTTCGGGTTGCTTACTAGGTGTTTCCATTTTCTTTCTTTGGGACATCAATTAATGAGTATTATGCTTCACTATGCCCTTTGAATCACTTCAAATTATTTTTTCAAACAAAACTTATGCAAATTTTTAAAAAATACACACTTTTTTTTTTCTTTGTAGGATCATGATATTGAATCTGTTGTATCTCTGTAATGGAAAATCTCCAAGGTATGAAATTTCGTTCTATGGTAGCCCTCTAATTCCTCTTTCCAACCCCACAAGTATGATTGAGATTTAATTCTCCAAGAAAGCGTTATGCCCAATCTCCCACAATGACCTGATTATAGACTAGTTCAGTAGAGCTAACTTGTATGAAGTTCCATGTGTCACTCTTTCAACCTTTGGACCTGAAAAATATACCCAAAAAACTACAATCTGTCCTCTTTCTTTCACATTTCACAAAATTTGAATCCGCTGCTTAGAGAGAAATTTATGATGCTTTTCCCAAGGTCACCTGTTCGAGTTGGAATTCGGGAGCCTGCAAAAACCCTAACTTCCTTGGATCGTATCTCCGAAAATATAGCAAGACAAGATCCGAAATTCAGACACGACTTTCATAAATATTTCATCTAAAATGAGTTTTTTCTTCGTATAAAAAAGCTTATAATGAAAATTCCACGAGGACCTATTGAAGCATTGAAACCCTAGAATCCAAAGCTCTGATACCAAATGTTATGCAATCATATCACAAAAAGATAGAAAAGATAGATCAACGACTTCAAAATCAGCCTCTTCAAGGGGGAAGCCTCCCTTAGATTACACAAATGAACAATTATTGGATGATTCAAATGAAAAAAATTCCTTTCTATATATAAGAGTCTAAGGGGTCACAATATAATGAGAGCCGACATAACAATAATAATGCAAGGGCACAAAAATAACAATAGTGGGCTTCTATGGGGCACAATAATAACAATATGGAGACAATATGGGTACAACAATAAAAATAAGGGCTACAACAAATATAATAATTGGGGAATGCACTAATATTATAGGGACCTAACAAACAAGTTCTATCTCTTTGGTATTATACTCATCCGCTTATGGAGAAACATCTATTCACTCACATCTCCTAATTAGAGCTCATTAACATATATACTTATTATCTTAAATAAAAGACAAGGCTACTTGCTCTTGGAGACAGTCAGGCCAGGAGAGTAGCTCCATGAATAAATTGTATTTTTCATTAAGAAAAAACATGGATATATACAAGGACAGGGAGACTATTGAGATTCATCTTCCATTTTCCTTTATTTTTCTATTTACAATATTTACATGAATTTTCCTAATCCCAAAGATTAGGTGTCAATATTCCCCCACTTAATCTAAAGGGATGTTGGTGAGTCCAAGCATCATTTTGAATCTTTCAAACTTTTCTCTTCCAAGCACTTTAGTGATGTATGCAATCTGCTCATTTATGGAACAATGTCATAGATGGATAGTCTTGGCCTCAACATGATGTCAAATTAGATGATACTTTGTATTGATGTGCTTGGTTAGATCATGGAACTTTGGGTTCTTGGCCAACTTTAATGTAAAAACATTGTCAATCAAAAGAGGGGTTGAATGCACTTGTTTCTCCTACAAATCTTCCATAATTTTCCCGAGTCACACAATTTCCTTCATTGCTTCTGATACTACCACATATTCTACCTTAGTTGTGGAATCTACTAGAACTGATTGTTTGCATGACCTGCAGTAGACAACTCTTGATCCAAGATTCATAACATAACCTGAAGTAGATACTCCAATTTCTTTATCTCCATCAAAATATGAATCAAATTATCCAATCAAGCTAAAGTCATCCACCTATGTGTAATTGAGTCCAAAGTCTTGAGTTCCCTTCAGGTACTTTAGAACTCTTTTTGCAGCATACCAATGACCCTCACAAGGAGTTTTCATAAACTTGAAGAAGATTCCAACAACAAATGAAATTTCTAGTATGGTAGTAGTCAGGTAGTTGAGACTTCCTAAAAGTTGTCTATACTTCATTGTATCCTCAAATTATTTTCCTTCAGTGGATACAAACTTTAAATTTTGTTCTATTGGAGTAGTCAAAGGATTGTACTAAACCATGCCAAACTAGTTCAAAAAATCTCCAATATACTTATTCTGAGAGAGGAATATAACTTTGGATGTTGATTTACTTCAATACCAAGATAGTAGTGAAGATAACCCAAATATATCATTTCAAAACCTTTCACCTATTATTCCTTTAAGGACGCAATGTAATTCTCATTTTTCCCTATCATTAGAAGATTGTCTACACACACCACAATATATACAACTCTTTTTCAAAATTTATTGACAAATAAATTTGCATCATGAAGATCATAGTGTTTGAAATTGAGTTTCAAAGTATGCCTAGTCAATTTCTCTTACCAATCTCGTGGTGCTTTCTTGAGGCCATATAAGGATCTAACAAGATTTCATACTTTGTATTCCCGACCCTTCACAACATATCCTTCTGGTTGGGACAAAAAAACATTATCTTTCATATCTCCATTCAAGAAAGAAGTTTTCACATCCATTTGATGGACTTTCCAACCATTCTGAGTTGCCAAGGAAAAGGGTCTCTGGATGGTAGCCCATTTTGTTGTGGGGAAAATGTCTCCTCATAATTTCGCCTTCCTTATATGCAAAACCCTTTACCACGAGCCTAGCTTTATGCTTTCCAAGTGAGACATCTACTTTATACTTATTCTTGAAGACCCACTTGCAACCTATTGGTTTGGTTCCCAATGGAGGATCAACCATCTTCCAGGTGCTATTCTTTATCAAAGCATCATATTCTTTTTGCATCGATTGTTTTCATTCATCATGAGAAGCAGATTCTTTGAAGGAAGATGGTTCAAAATCTTTAGACAAATTTAGTTCACAATCATAAGAAACATCTATATCAACGTGTGAATCAGAATCATCTACATCGCCTCCATTCTGTCTAACAAAGCTTCTTGTCCCTGTCTTTCCAACCTCATCAAGACAAACACTTTCAAGTGTCTTTTTGTGAGCCACTTTGGAGGACCTTTCTAAGATGACCTAGGTTTCTCGGTTGACTAATATGGGGTTGAATCAAGATTTAGCCTCCCAATTCTCTTAATCACATCACTATTGGGTTGTGTTATATTCTTTCCACGACTAACCTACGTAGTGAACCGGGGGGTTAGAGGGGG